>VWYK01093493.1:39750-63976 GCA_013399775.1 Semnornis frantzii
GGGCGCCAGCCGGAGCCGCCTCCGGGCGCTGCCGCGTCTCGCTGCCGCCACCCGGCCCCTCTCCGGCGCCGGGAAATGCCCAAGTGCGTTAGGCATAAAGTCCCGGGCGTGCCCGCGGCGCGACTGTAGCCCCGGAGCTGGTGTCGGGATCGGGCGGCGCGGGCAAGAGCCGTTTCGGTAACGGCGTGTGCTGGAGTCGCCGGCTCACTCTGGAGGGTCGCTGCTCAGCGTCGCCCGTGCTTTCCGCCGATGCCTGCTATCTCTTGCAGCCTGCCCGCATCCGACGGGCTCCTCACCGGTGTGCAGGACGGGCACGACGGGCCCTAGTCTCAGAGCCAACGCTACGCAGGTGCGGCTGAGCGGCGACTGCATCCTGAGCTCTAGCCGGCCGGTGGGTGCGAGCCGCGGAAACTTGCGTTAGTTCCTTCAGTCTCACTGCGAGAACTCGATTGGAGCAGGAGTTCTGCTTTGAAAGTGCGTACGGCTACGGTTTGGAACTCTAGCGACGCAAGACGTTATGGAGCCGAAAAGTATAGATCGGTGACAATGGGGGATTAGACAAACTTGATCCCATGAGGTTAGTGGGATCCCTTGCTATGAAGCACAACTTTTGCAAGCAAGCTTGGCTCTGTGGTGAGTCTCTAACCAACTGGCAGAGGGAATAATACCACGGTCTAGAAATTGCTGGCTCTTTTCCTAAATATACTTTGTCACACTGAAGTCAAGGTAACGGCATCCTTAGTGAGTGAGATTCATCAGCTCCACAAATCATGGATGCATTCTTCAGTGAAGAAGTGCCACAAAGGGATCACAGGAACATACTCTGTGCTTCTACAAGACCCAAAATAGCCCCACAATCCAAAGTACAGCAAATGAAAGGCCACAGAAGTATGGCATGCACGGAGAGCGAGCTGACAGTGGGCTGGCTATGCTGCTCTAGTCTAGCAGCAACAGAAAATGCACTGCGCAAGCAGATGTGGCCAACACATGCCAGTTCCAGGTGGTAGTTGTGTGTCAGTAAGACCTCAGGAGTGCATGGTATCTGGTGTAGGGAACAGAAGCAGTTTAATCCCTTACTGCAGTGTACCTATGCATGATTTTCCTCACATCCACCTGTGAGTGCTTAGCACAGGGTTTCCTAAATCACCATCACTGTAGGAGCAAGTTAAACACTGAGAACTGTAGATTTTCTTCCTGCCAAATCAGTGAAATTTCACAACTCGCAGCAAAAGCCGACCTGTAGGCAGACATTCTGTGACAATGAGAAGGTCACTGTTAACTAGAACAGTGCACATGTCACGAGGAGAAAGTATCAGTACTTTAGGCAAACCGTACCCAAACTTTTTTACCTGCTGTTCTCTTATGCCTTCCAAAGAGCCAACAGCAAGTCATTTGCAGTCACTGGCAGGATTTCATGCTCTGCACGTCAGTCAGGATGTCTTTCTTGCAAAGGTCCTTATGCCACTCAGCTCATGCCCTAAGCTGTTGCAGGTCAAGGTCTCTCAAATGTCCTGCTCCTAGCAGGTCATTAGGTTGTTGGCAGCAAGGAGAACAGGAGTGTTGATGTCAGAGGACCACGGGTGTGCTCAGGTTGTCAGATGAAGGGTTATGAATGAATGGTGCCTCTCAGTGTCTTCCAGCAGGGCACCCTTACACAGCTTGCAGGAACCACACAGCATTGTCGTACTGGTCCTGCGCCAGGTACAGCTGGAGCCTAAGGACAGCCATAGCGCTGGATGTGCCAGCTGGTGGGGGTTTTGCTAGGTACAACACCATACTTGGCAGTAGTTTGCCTGGTTTTGGGAAAGCATCTATTTTAAACAGTTCTTCCCTTGCCACTTGTTTAATGCCAAGGTAACTTTTGTGAACTGTGTAGCAAACTGGATCAGGAAAGAGACCAGGGCTACAGGCAGGGGGCAGGGGCAGAGTGGAGAAGGTTATTTTTAAACTTGATGAGCAAGCTAAAATAGTTTTGGGAAGAGCAGCTCTAGAAGCAGAGATGGGAACTGAAAGTGTAAGAATTCTAAAAGACCAAGACAAGAGCTCAGTGTGTGTGTAACACACAGTTTTAGTCCTACAAAAGCTGGGAACAACCTGAGAGTCCTGATTCTTAGCTGTGAAATTGAAAACCAGGAATGCCATGTCCATGCCCGCTGGTCAGTAAAGCGGATATCCATTTGCTTCAGCAGTGTAGGGACTCAGATGTCAGCCAACTGCCCATGTTTCACTGCATCCCTCATGGGGTGTCAGTGAACACTAGATATTTCATTTTCCCTCTTTTTATTTCCTATTACGCGTTCAAATATTATATAAATACCCTGATATATAAGATTTCAAATTCAATTATCAAGAAAACAAGGATTACCCAGATTAGAAAATTCAACAATAATCTTGTCCCCTGTCCACAGGTACTATGAAATACTTTTACATGAGTTCATCTTTCTTACAAGGTCTAGCTTCCAAGGGGGGAAGGTATTCCACTGAAGATAAAAATCAGTGTAGTGAAACAATGTTATAGGTAAGCTCCCTGCCTCTGTTGTTAATGGAATACCAGAACTTTGGGGATATTCCCTAGGAGATAAGAGTAGAAGTAGGGCTTCTGCAGGTTAGGCTGTTAGGAATGCGGAAATGGCAGCCAAATAAATCTGTAAACTAACCAGCAAAAACTATGGGCATGAGGGCAGTGTCCTACCCCTAAAATAAAATTTGCTGAAGATTGGATCCACCTTGCTAAACTCTCCAAGCCCCTGTCCTACAGACATGGTTTAATTGCTTTTGCAGTTGCCCCAGAGCTGAATGCTGAGGAGTGACATGAGGCACTAGGTCTCAGGTCACCAAGTTCCCTCTGCTTGGGCAGAAATCCAGGCAGGAGGTTGCAGGGAGAGCACGGAGTGTCCATCATTAAAGTGATCCAGTATTTCTAATGAGCTTCCTTCCTACATAACAGACTGAGGCTTCAGGTCTGAGATACAGAAGTCTCAGGCATTTGTAAGTGCAGCCGAGGACAACAAGAGCTACAGTTTGAACATGATGAGATTGCTGGTGTGAGAAAGCATGCCCTAGGCACTTGGTCTCTTCTCCCAAGTGGCATGTGATTGGACAAGAGGAAATGGCCTCAAGTTGTGCCAGGACAGGTTTAGATTGGACCTTAGGAAAACTTTCTTTCCCAAAATGGTTGCCAAGCTCTAGAATAGGCTGCCCAGGGCAGTGGTGGAGTCCCCGTGTCTGGAGGAGTTTAAAAGCCTTGTAGATGTGGTATTGAGGGACCTGGTTTAGTGGTGACCTGTCAGTGCTGGGTTAAGAGTTGGACTCAATGCTTGTAAAGGTCTCTTCCAACCTAAATGATTTTGGGATTTTTCCTCAGAAAACAATCAACAGTAGAGAATGACTTTGAGGCAAAACTTCCCACATCTCATTTCCCTTGCAAAGAGGTGGATATTTTAGAACCCTCCTCCTTCCCCATGCTGCTCTTGAGAAAAGAGCAAAGCTCCAACATGCCACTGTGATGAGTGTTATACCAAAAAAACCCCAAACAAATATTTCACAAGAAGCACAGCTCCGCACATCAGGCAAGAAGAAACCAACAAGGAGTAGCCACTCACAGCACACCTGCCACCCATTCTCACCATTACATGAGCTAGGAACACAGTTTCCTTGGTCCTGCCATCCCTGGAATTGAGAACACATTTGGCTGAAGACGTCCAAAGGCTGTCCTCTGTCACATCTCTGCATTCACCAGGAACACGGCAGACTGGAGAGCCCTCTGCAGAGCCTCTTTTCCCCTCTTTCCACAATAAACACATGGTAGCTGCCTGTCAGCCTCAGCGTTCTTCCGAACTTGCTAGCTAATTTTAACCAAGCTTAAGGGCAGAGCAGAGGTCTTAAGATAGTACATTCTTGCAAATTTTGTGAAAATCAGATACTGCAGCAGCATCCGAAAAACTAAGGGGAAGCTAAGGCAGCAGGAAAATACGTAAGAAACAGAGCATTTTCAGTTCTACTGTCCAAGGAACATTCTATGGTTATTTTATGTCTTTTAAATAAAATAATCCATTCTAATTGTATTCCATTTAATTAGCATGGAACTTTTGTAACTGTATTTGCAGGTTAAGGAAAGGACATAAAGTAAATGTGTGCATGTAAATGTTTGGTACAGAACAGTGTCCCTCAGTGGCAGGGCTGAGGTTGGTGGAGCTCAGCTGTCGCACATCCTGCATGAGTTGCCAGACGTCCATCTGTGCCCAGCAGCAGATTAGTCACAGCATGTGTTGTCTTCTGCTTGGTGAGGATGCTTAAGGAATGTGAAAGGACTCAGGTTATTGAGGGGAGGTATTAAGGCCAGAGACCCAGAGATATTAAGAAAAAATACCTTGAAAGCAAAGCATTGTTTGCTCTGCTGTTTTGGCACCAAATTGTTTGTCCTCTAGTACTGGTGGACCCTCCCCAGCACTCAGTATCAGCTATTGGCATAGCAGAGAAAACATTTGATTTTCAATAAAGTGTTTTCTTAAGACACATCACCAAAGCCCAGCCTCCTGACAGATTATCCAGTGTGCCCTAAGTCTGGCAAAGACTAAACTTTCAGCCAGTAACAATGTCGATCTTTAAACTTTTTTCCCCTCATATATTGTCTTAGATTCTAGCATAACAAAGGAAATTATGACCCTTTTTCAAATAAAGAAACTAACCAATGAGCATGAATTAAAAGCATTTCGGTTACTGTGAATTTTTGATTTCCATTTGGTTGATATTGTCCCCAGTATCAGGCAGACCTTGTTTGGGATATAGTTCATCCCTCATCCACTTTGTCAAGAGAAAAGAAAATCTCTTAAAAGAGGCTGCTCAGATACCTTAAGTAGTAAGAAGAGGTGGTTCTTCCTGCTGTGACTCAGTAATAGCAGATTACCCAGTGGGGCTACTTTTCAATGGGAAACCCCTTCAGAAGGGTGAGGGCACCCTGTGGCTGCAGAGTCCAGTGGCTGCCTCCTGCTACAGGTGAGCAATGACCTCTTCATCTTCAGGCTGCTGAGTACTTGCAAGTCACACTGTCCCCCCGGAGAGACTGGTTTTACCTTTAACTACCAGGTATTCAATGTAAGTTTCACAAGCCACAGCTTGAAAACGCAAACCAAGTCAAACAAAGCCCTCAAAAAACAAAACCCAGACCACCATGCCACCACCCCTCCCCCAGGCCATCACTGCTGAATCCAACCAATAAAAGCGTTGTGAACACAGTGGCAAAGGGGGGCCGTGGCTAAGAATGAGCTCTATGTGAAATCCTCATCCTTGAATTTAAAAGTTGCTTTTGATCGACCAAATTTAAAGAGTCCTTAAAACACAATATAGACTGAGATGTATTTTCCATGGATGTGCTCAATATCCCTGTGAGGCAGAAGAACATAAGCAATGCAAACCAGTTGGTAATCTCAGAGCAGTGGAATAAAATTAAAACTTTCATGAACAAATTACAATCAGTGGCCAAAAGAAAGTTGGAAAGACTACAGCATGAAGTATTTTATGCTGCAGACAATGATGTTTTACAACTTGTGAAAACTGCTTTTAAGCATGCAATTAAGAGTCCCTCTGGGGTTCAAGAGCCCAGGCAGCACCATCCCACAGGCAGGCCTGGGAGTGGAGTGCTTTCCAGTTCCTTACAGTGTTGCCTTGCCCCGGCCCCCCTGACAGAGCAGAGAACAACTTCCCTTTGCTCTTTACACTTACCACTGAATGCGAGGGCTGCTTCTGAGGTGTGCTGCTCCAGATTCATGTAACCCCTGTCTTACAATGCAGTGTTGGAGAGCTGGGGAGAAAACACGAGTTTTTCACTAAAGCATTTCCTAAATCACACTTGAGATCCTTCTTTTTACAGCTAACTGTATCTGAGGCACCCTCACAGCAGATCGAGTGTCCATGGGCAGGTTAAGGAGAGCTGTCTGTCCCACCGACACTCCCACATCTGCCTTTCCAGCCGATTTCAGCAACTGACCACTGTCCATGTTCCCTACAATGTTCTAACATGGTGCTCTGCAGAAGCAAATATCACTACAGCATGTTTCACAAGCAAACGAGATCGCTGTGCTTCCTAGTAAGTGCTGGAAGCAAGCTGTCCCTTCCCAACCAAATGCAAGGTCATGGACACGTCTGCCCTTTTTTCATCACCACGTAAAGTTATTGTTCTGCGCCTCCGGAGACACGGCTGCACAGCACAAAGGCTCGGGACCGACCGAAAGCTTTCTTCAGTCATACTCGAGCGCTTTATGAGTCTCCACTCCTGAAGCAGCACCAGCGGTTTCATCCGTTGATACGTGGCGCTCTCTCCATCGCTGCTCAGGTCACCCCGACACTGCTGCGCAGGCAGAGCTGCCGAGGTGCACTGAGGCAGAGCAGCCAGCAGGTGGCCGCCTCGGCTCAGCAAGCCCTTCGCAGGCACCGCCAGCGTGAGCGAAAGGCGACCTACGGGACAGCAGGGCACGGGCCCCGCCGCCTTGCTGCCGGTAACACCGTCACTGCTGCTCCGAGGTGCTGCTCGTGTGTCCCCGCTGCGAGCAAGACGCTCTTTAAAGGGAACAATGTCTAAACCAAACCAAATACATTTGAAGCACGCGATTAAGAAATCAAATATATCGGCTGCTAAACATTGCAGAGGATAAGCCCCAGAGTATGAAGAGCTCCTAGGGTCGAAGCCAATAGATAGGTTGTACCACTTCTGACTACCAAAGCAAAAAACAGTCTTACAACGGGACCGACTAAAACAAAGGTATTTTAATGTTAACAACTACTTTGTTCACGTGAAGGTGAGCTAAGCCACTATTCATTCAGCTCAGATTATCTCTTGTACTACCAAGATCGCCAAAATTACAGACCTGTCTGGCACTTGTCATTAGTCAACTTAAAGCATTCCATTTTCCACATTCAAGTACAGCATCTGATCTATTTAGTTAATATATAAAGGACTTCAGGTGCCCCTGATGATTTACATAAAAGTTATTAGAGTCAGGTGCTAGCAGACCAAATAAACAAGGCTACCGGGAAGGAAGTGTGGCAGTGAACACTGCCACCTGTCTCCGCTGAGCATCCAGCACCTCAGTAACCTGGAAATGGGAAAAAGAGGATCCAAATGGTAGCCTCCCAGGTGAACCTCTGGTGAGACAGAACTGATTCCTCACCTGACATTTCATGACCTTCCTCCCTCTCAGTCACAAAGGGGCTCTTAGGACAGCTGGAGAGAGGCTTCTGTGCACGACAGGGAGAACTGGGTGAAGGCACCCAAGTGAAAGAATACAAGGAGGTAATTCTAAATCTACAAAACACTAAAGTTGCTAGGATTCTCAGGGTTCCTGAACTTCTAAAAGAATTTCAAAGCCTAGCAAATGACTAAGAAATAAGAGGAGGTATTTCCTGTCAAAAGCTGGCACTGCTCCAAGGAAGTGCTAATTTCTGCCAATAGGAAGTAGTCTTTATGAAGTTATCTTAAGCACAGTTGTCTACTTCCCAGAGTACTTTCCAGTTCTGAACCAGGATGTGCAAACAGAAAAACTTACTGGAACAGGAACTTTTAGGCATGTGAGATTTCAACATCTGGCTGGTTTCCTCAGAAAACTTGCTCAACATATTAAACACACAAGATGCAGAACACAGGCAGTCGGTTCACTAGGGCAGCAAAAGCTCAGCCCTTCTGGCATTTGCCAAGCATGTTCTGCAACATCACCTCCAGCAAAGCCCTCATTGCGTCCTCTCCATTAAGTGTTTTACGCTCACCTTTGCTCCCAAAAAATGTGATGCAGAAAGGTTAGTACAGGAGAGGACATCAATGGAGGTTCCCATGTCTATCAATTAAGTTAATCAGTTGCTATACACACATCTGCAGCTCTGGGAGGTGTGCTTTCCACCTGCCTTTGTGATGAGGGACACCATGCAATCTATGGCTGCTGAGCCACTGGTGAACTCTGAACAGGGCACAACCTCTCTGAATGCAGGCAATGCTACCCAGCCGCCCTGAAGAGCTGCAAGGTGAGCTTCAGTGCCTGTGGCTGCTGGGAACTCCAATGACAGTGATGGGAGATCCTATTTCCCTAAAAAATGCCTTGTAGAAGGCTCAGCCTCTAGCCAGATTTCAGAGTATCTTTGTCACAGAAACACTTCATAGCATTGTCTGAGTCATCCCAGACTTCCCTGGCAAATCAGAAGCAAGACTTCGTTACCTATGCTGACAGGAGAACAAATTGTCTTGGGATGAGGAAACAGAGAATACTACAAGGGTATGTGATCTCTGTCACAAGATACACGCTGCCCAAGTCAATTGATGCTGCCTGCAGAGGCTAGGACACCACTGTGGGAAAATGCAGACAGATGTCCAGCACAAAGTTCTGAAGGAAGAGTTGTAACAAGAGGCACACTTAACAGTACAACTCTGATAGAAACTGCCTCAGCACAAAATCATCTAGGTCAGAGGGCTGAGCCATAGAGATGATCAAAGCAAGAATTTCCAGCCTTGGCCTGTGACCCACTATACAGATCTAAGGTGGAACTAAAACAGATCTGCCCACTGTTCCTTGTAATTTTTGGACAGCAACAGGTACCAGCAACATATGTGGGGTGGAACATAAAGACAAGGAACTGGGATGAAAGATACACAGGTTCGTAAGACTCAGTGTTCAAAGCTGGGCTCGCTGGACCTTTTCCACACTTCTCTGGTGGTACATACATTCCACTGAGGTAGACTCTCGAAGTATTAATGGAGAAGGGATAGATGAGCAAAAAAAAATCACCTTTTGCAGGAACTGCTTGAGATGGTGTTAAGAGAAGCCCACATCCTGTGCTATGACAGGCAGGCAGCCGAGCAGGAACACATGGTGGGCAAATGACAGTCAGTGTAATTCCTTGTGCTACAGCAGGATTGCCTTTTGCTAAAGAAAAGGTGTGTCACTGGTCCTACCAGACTACCAAAACTGCTGAAAAGTGATTAATTGTCTCTACCTACTACAGCAATTAAGAGCAAGCACACACCCTCTGTATGTTTCCAAAGAGCCTGGAGCTGTTAAGACTAGAAGGAAGTGTTGCCAGTAGCCAGAAAACTGGATAAGATGGCCAAAGTGAAGTTCTCCCCCTGTTCAGCGAACAAGGAGCTCAGCAGTTAGGTCAGTGGAGTCTCTTACAGAAAGGTGAGGGTTACTTTCTGTCATTACAAACACTACAGGCTTGGAACAACCTCATTTTATGCTACAGGCAGTTCCCCTTCTCATTTATTCAGCTAGTGATACAGTTCTGGGAATAGTCCAGCTGTTGACACAAGCTTGAGGCCTGGGGCCACTTTCCAAGTGTTTTCAAGACACAGACTGGGCAAACAAACTCTTTCTCAGACTATGCCTTTTAGTCGAACTGTCTTTACATCCTATTCTTCCATTTTCTTTTCCTTCTCTGTTTTGCCTTTTTCATAAATGGATGGCATTCAACTAATTTCTTTCTCTGTATCAGATAATATGCAAGGGCAAAGCCTTTGTTAAACAAATATTTCTTGAACAAAGCTGTTTCCTTTGGTGGGTTGGACACTTGGAACATACAGGAAAGCTGCATTAGCAGGAACTATGTTGTTTCTGGCAGGACAACCAACAGTATCCTCATCAGCACATCCTTTGGATGGATAATGGTGCTGAACTGAAAGGCAGAGTGAGAAGCATTCTTGAGTAACAAGAGCACTGTCATGTGAATCTTGGGCTTGAATACACCAACTGAAAAAAGAAAAATGCAGAAAACAGAAAGTGCAAATGGAGATTTAAAAAAAAAAAAAAAACCACCAAAAAACCCCCAACCAATAAAACAGAGGTGGAAATAAGAATTAAACTTGAAGTCTTTCAATTACAGTTTTCTGAATGAGTGTCAACTCAAGACCAGCTTTGTAGAACTTTTCTTTGCCACTCTTATTCAGTGACCTAACCATATATCTAATAAAAGACTTTATGTACCTTAATAGCAGTAACACAGTATCTGTGAGCCTAAACTTTCTCGGTCACTATACCACACCAGGTCTTACCAACACTGCTAAAATGACAAGGTTGCCAGGCCCTTCCTTTGCCAGCTGCAGATATAATGGATGCTATTGTTGTATTCAGTAAGAGTGGACACCACTGGTGCCAAGGGCACCTTCCGGTTTTGTGCTTGGTCACACATCGCTGTGACATGGCTCATCCGCTGCTCCCAGTGTACATGTCCTTGCACTTAGTTTATTCATGATCACAATTGTTTGTTGCAAAAGGAGAAACTGCTCGTGCCCTGGTTCTATATAAAATTAAACAGGAAAACGAAATCACAGAAAGGTTTTTTTGGCCACAATGGAAAGAAATCCAAATATCCATACAGCAAATGACATCACAGCTGGTCTCAACAGCATAGCCATGAATATCACAAAGCAGCACAAGCAGAGGCAGTCTGTTGTACAAAAGGGCAACTTACTCGAGATCAAAGTATCTTAGAATGGCTCAGGTTGGAAAGGACCTCAGAGATCATCTGCTCCAACCTCCTCACCATGGGCAGGGACACCTCTCAACTAGACTCAGCTGATCAAGGCCTCATCCAACCTGGCCTTCAACACCCCAGGGAGGAGTCATCCACAGCCTCCCTGGGCAGCCTATTCCAGACTCTCCCCAGCCTCGTATCAGAAAAAAGTATTATTACTGGACCTGCATTTTCTTAGTTTTCAATGGTGGAAATCAGGACCAACAAAATTTGTGCACTCAGCCTGAAGGGCTTATCAAAAGTCATGGGGTTTTTCACAAAGGTGTCCACGTAGAAAGGTGAACTCCCACCCTTAACTGAATGTCATGCTGCAATGAGCAGGGAAAGAACAAACACAAACTTACGGACACAGTTTGCTCTTTGTATCATGAAAGCCTGTCAGAATTCCACTGCTGGGGTGCTGCCAAAACAGCACCCTGATGCCTTCCAGCTCCTAAAGCCCCTGTCCATTCTTTACCACTTTAACGCCTTCATTAATCTCACTTTAGTGTGGCAACAGATTGCAGAATTAAATGAAAGTAGGCAAAGTTTCAATATTTCATAGCCACTTGGGTCGTGTGCAACCGCCACCTGCAAAGCATGGGAAGGGTCAGGCGCTGAGCTGAGGCCAGCTGCGACGTGGCTGCCGGTTGCTGGCATGCTGTGCAGGGGCCTGCCCGTGTGCACCACTCCTGCAGCCTTCCCCTGCACAACCTGGCCTTGTCTGGGCCCAAGCCCTTTCAGGTCTGGCACTGACCCGTTGTGGTATGGTGATGTTCTTCACTAGACAGCCCCAGAAGTACACAGACTGCTTCATCACATACGGCTGCTCTTGAGGAACAGGGTGGGCTCAGAGGACAACCCTCAGGTATTTCTGCATGCCCTCTGCAACTCATCACTCACTGACTTCCTCGCTACCTCTGATTCTTTTTAGCTCAGTTCTTAGCCCAGACTCACGGCACCTGCGATAGATCCATTCTTGGCACTCGCGTGCCCAGGGAAGTTGCACTTATCCCTCGGGTTCTGCTCAGGACAGCTTTGGGACACTCGCCTCTGGGAGGGTGGCTAAGAGACCTTTAACTGCCACCTCTGACCGGGCGCGGTGCCCGCAAGTGCCCCAACTGCAACGCAGCGGCGGGGCCAGGCCGGGCCGGGCCGGGCCGGGCCGGGCCGGGCAAGATCCCAACCCGCCACGAGCTCCAGTGACCCCCGACCTCCGCCCCTCATCTGATGCAATTCGTTTCCCCGCTTGTTTTGAGGTGCAAGCCAATCACACGCTAGCCTGGGAGCAACGTCATGCCTCCCCGGCCAATCAGGAAGAGCCACGATAGTAGAAATCCGGGCGGGGCCGCAAAGGGCGGAGAGCGCCGCAAGTTGTGGCGCCGGGCGGTGGCTGGCGCTCAGTTCTGCTGCTCAGGCTATGGCAGCGTTGCCCGGTGCCGCGGCCCCGCGGCTGCTTCTCATTTCGGGCAAAGCGGGTGAGCCCTCCGGCCCCGCGGCGAGTCGGCAGCTCTCCGTTGTCCTGCCAGCAGGAGCCACCTCTAACCCTATGGGCCTGGAGACCCCGCAGCCGGCCCGCAAGCGGCAGCGGCTCACCCATCTGAGCCCGGAGGAGAAGGCGCTGCGCAGGTGAGTGGGGCCGCCCGCCTGCAGCGCCGTGCGTGGCGTCTGTCCGCAGGGTGTCACCGCGCCGGCGGCTGCTCTGCCCTGTGCTGTCCCTTAGGAAGCTGAAGAACCGCGTGGCGGCGCAGAGCGCCCGGGACAGGAAGAAGGCGCGGATGACAGAGCTGGAGCAGCAGGTGGTGGAACTGGAGGAGGAGGTATGGGGCCGGGTTGAGGCACTGGGTGGGCCCGCGAGACGGGAGCAGGCCGCGCTGCGGCTTCCTGCGGTCTCCCTGGCTCACTGGTAGCTCCGCAGAACCAGAAGCTGCTGCTGGAAAACCAGCTGCTGCGGGAGAGGACGTGTAACCTCACCCTGGAGAACCAGGAGCTCCGCTGCCGCCTGGGCCTAGATACTCTGAAGAGGGAGGAGGAGAACGAATCTAAGGTGAGCTTTCTGCCGCCGGTCTCACTCTCCTGGGCGCCACCTGCCAGGCACTACCCACGTCCGAGGGAGCTTGCGTGGCAGTGGGCGGGGACGAGTACCCCCGGCGGAAGCCTGCTGGCCTCTTCCCGCGGGTCTGATAGAGAGCCTTAAGTGGGTGTGGTGGTTAGGGTGGGTGGTGGCGGCGAGGTTCCAAGCTGTTCCGAGGCTATTTCATCACCTTTTCTACCTTACTTTGTAGAAATGCAGTGGTAACCGTTACAGTTGTATGTGCCTGTCTGAAGAGGATAGGACTTGGGTGTGGGGGGTCAGGTTCCTGCTTGAAAATGGTAAACAAAATATCCGCAAATCAATGGAAGGTTGAGCCACATTGGAAGTAGCATTACCTTCAGATTCCTGCTGCACAAGCAAGTGGGGAATCTGATTCTGACGCCTTTGCTGGAAGAGTGTGATCTTCAGAATTCTGTACTGTGGTGTCTGCCCAGAACATTGCTGGTGGCTGACTGGACTTTTTTTTTTTCCCTTGATGCAGTTTGTGGAGGAATCCCAGGTGGATGAGATGAGGTTGGTGACCGGGTCCGCTGAGTCCGCAGCACTCAGACTACGTGTTCCTCTGCAGCAGGTGCAGGCCCAGCAGTCACCATTTCTGATCACTTTCACATGGATTCTGATGGCAGTGACTCTTCAGACTCAGAGGTGAGCAGCCACGCTCCTATGCAGAATGCCTGTCAAAGTCAAAATCAGTGTGGACTTAATGTTAGTGTCATAACTTCATGATATGAAGTCATCTGACTTTCTGCACCTGGAATACTGTATTTGCGGCTTAAAACAGCTGTGTTTGGTATGCACAGGAGTTTGTGCAATTTATTGAAGTCCAATTTCCATGAAATGTTAGGGGATATTTCCTGAAGCAGTCTTTCAGCTCCTTGCAAGCATGTACAAATACCAGGAGCATACTGTGCTCTTGCTGTTGTTGAAAACAAACTTGATCACTTGACACTGCTGGTCAGACCTGGAGCCTGTCCTTCATGAATGGCTTCCAGGAATGCAAGGATAGATCTGAAGCAAAGCTCTGCTACTTGCAGTGTGAAGCCAGCGGATGCTGTGGTACCTGATGGCTGTGAGAAGTTGGAGTTTAGAGGCTCTGAATATCAAATGTGTGTAGAGTTCTGTAGTGATTGGCAGATTTTTCTGAAAAAATAATTGCCTTTCCTGCCTGTTTTGATATTTTTGTCTGTTCTAGTTCTTAGATTGTTAGCAGACATTAACTTCCAGTTGAGGGTTAATAGTTGCCACAGCTGATGTTTTGCTGTAAAGGTAGTAGGCTGTCTTTCTAAAACAGTGTTTTGTTCTGCAGTCTGATCTGCTCTTGGGCTTTCTGGACAGTCTGGACCCAGACATGTTTCTCAAATACACTGATCCGGAGTCAACCTGCCTGCAGAAGCTGGAGGAAGAGATCTGTGGAGAAACAAATTCCATACCATGCTCCCCCTCTCCTCCTTTGGGGTCCCCATCAGCCAAGCTGGAGGCCATTAATGAACTGATAAGATTTGATCACGTGTACACAAAGCCCCTAATGCTGGAGATTCCTGTTAAGATGGGCAACCAAACCAATATGCTAGTGAAAATTGAAGAAGTATCTCTCTCTCCGTCTGAAGACAAAGCTGTCCCTGAGGTCCCAGTATCTGTGAAAGAGGAACCTGTAGACAGCTTCATGCCTGAACTGGGTTTCTCTCACCTGCTTTCCTCTCATTGTAGCCCTGCAGCCTCAAGCTATCTGTTGGATGCCTGTAGTGACTCTGGGTATGAAAGGTCCCCATCACCCTTCAGTGACATGTCCTCTCCACTTGCCACTGACCAGGCTTGGGAGGACAGCTTTGCCAATGAACTCTTTCCCCAACTGATCAGTGTCTAACTCAGTAGTGTTAACGCCCATTGCGTAGCTGTCCTGGCAGAAGAGCAGGATCTGCCCCTTTGTTGGGGGAGGGAGGGAATCAAGTGTTCAGGAAAGTGGTGCTCATTTCAACCCCTGCTAGCAGAGGGGTGATGGCCAATGCTTTTCTGCTGGTATGAGAGCACCTGTGTGGTCCTGCGCTCCCCTCATATAAGTGCTGGCTTAGGAGGGAGGAAAGCTTGTTTCTCAATTACTTGCCAATTCCACATGAACCTAAAAGCGAACACTTTGTTTGCATTCAAAATAATTTTAACCAAAAATGGCAGTGGGATCTGTGCATGGACAAGCTGGGTTGAGACTAAATAGTCTGCATGTCTCTCAGATTGACTGTGTAAGTGCTTGGTTTCCATTTGCTATGTAGAGTTGCTTTCTCCATATTTAACTGTATTGGTGCAATTAAAGTGCAATGCAGCTCACTGACCCTGTTTTGCCTTGGATCTCAGTGGGGAGGGGCCTTGCAAAGTTTGAAAGTAGAATTTTTAAGAGATGAGTCTCAATGTCTTATTCTTGTATCAGCCCAGAAGCATTTCCGTGATGTACACAGCTGGATGCTTCAGTTGCTTTCTGGGAGCATCTGATGCTGCTGCAATCTTGAATGTGGAAGCTGTCCCAGGTGTTTGCACAACTGTTCTTGGTTTTGGTGCTATTTCAGCCCTTGTGTTGAACTTTGACTAAAATAACTTGGCACCAGGGAGGGCAGGAAATAGGGGTGGGACGGGGGAGGGTGTTGGTTGCTGACAGTCAAGGTGGCAGGCCTGCTCGAGATTGCAAACTTGAGCAACGTAGCTTGGCGTAATAAAACATCCTAGTGGATGACTGAAGTAAAAACCACAGGTGTGCAATACAGTGGGAACTTAGATAAAACTCGCCCATAAGTAACCAGAATAAGTTGCTCTGCTTTAAAGATGGAAAATAGAATGGACTGCAAGAGGACCCTTCAGTATGTAATAAATTGTTGTGAGGC
Source organism: Semnornis frantzii (assembly GCA_013399775.1). Classification (NCBI taxonomy): domain Eukaryota; kingdom Metazoa; phylum Chordata; class Aves; order Piciformes; family Ramphastidae; genus Semnornis; species Semnornis frantzii. Next base: position 55,204 of record VWYK01093493.1, read on the forward strand.
CAGAAAGCAAAGGGACAGGTGACAACTGGATCCTAGTTCTGCATTATCTTTGTCAGTAGTATTTAAATGCAGTATGAAGTTAAGGTACAGCAGGAATAGTGTAAAAAGAAGCTTCACTACTTTAAAACTCAGCTTTATGCTTTCTAGTCTGGAAGTCAAAGATGCAGGCATGAGTATGAGCAGCTGAAAACAGCACCTGCACAAGGGCTGATCTTCAGACACCTTCCCAAGGGCTAGAGGAACGTTGAGACTTGCACAACAAAGATGTGCAGCTGGTTGTTTTTTTTTCTGTTCTTGCATCTGGCCTCTAAAAGCTAGCACAATAGAAGTAACCACAGCAACTGCAGTAGCTGTTCCTGCTGAGTGCTGTAGTACTCCTGAGCCAGGTTTGTGTTCTTGTGGACTTGCTGTCTGTGACCTGGTTGCTGCAGAGAGCCTGTTCTATAAGAAACTTCCTTCTCTTGTTTGATCCCAGCTGTAGAAGTGGGCTTTTTGGTGCTGTGTACTCTCTCCTTTTAAGGTATCTCAGGTTCTCATGGATTTCTCAATATGGTTTTGTTTGTGGTGTTTAGAATTGCAGCTCCTGTACACCCAGGTGAGCTACTCTAAACTGAGCACTTTTTCAAGTGTAACATCAACACATTTTTAATCTCAAAAGCTCAAGGAAGATGCTTTAACAGTCACATTTCCATCATACTTGGAACTGGATGCTGTTTAACAGGCTGATACTCAAGGCTGGCTAAGCCCAGCAGATGGAACTGTGTAGTGTAGCATTTGCACTGGTTTGCTTCCCTTTTCCAACTTCACAGCTACAGGTATTTTCTGGCTGTTTCATCCTCACTTATTGGTAGAATTAGGTTCCAAAGGCAAGCTGCTACTATACTGAGATCTCTCCCACTAAAAGCACCTGACTAGTTCTTGGATGTCTGGAAGCCTAGCAGCTAGTGGGTTTTGCTAGAATTAAGTGTTTTGAAAGCCAACAGCATCTCTGGACTTAAGCCTGGAGATGCTGATGTGCTCTTAAGTGTGAGATTTAACTATCAGCAGAGGACTTTTGTCTGAGCTCTTCCTGGAGAGGAGAGCTGTTAAATCAGGCAAAGGTGAGGCAGTGGAGGGATGAGTAACACAGGAAGCAAACTTCACTTCTGTAGCATGCTGCCTTGAGGTGACTGCTTGCTGACTCTGCCTTCTGTCAAAGTCCTAACTGCCTTGTGCCAAGCATGGATGGTACGTCTGCATGTGACTAAATCTGTCTGTGATAGAAGCCACACATCTGCTCTAGTAAACTCATGCATTCCCAGGTGCAGTATCATGGCAAAATAAACTGTCTTTTACCTGAGATCCTCTTCCCATCTCTGGAGTCTCCCAAGCACATCCTAAGAGGACTCAGACAACCAAGAGAGCCTTACACAATCCTAAATGGGTCATGTCTTACACCGTTCTTTTCCTCTCTCCAATGCTACATTAGAGAAACATTTAAGTCTTGTCTAAATCCACAGTACAGTTTGAGTGCTTGACCTGGCCTTAATGTCTCATGAGTTTTCATAATATTTAACAAATCTGAAGTGCTATTTTTCCCTCTTTTTGAGAGCAAAAGGTCTAGCACACTCATCTTTAGCCTTTGTCTTCTTGAAAACCTCCTGAACAGAAGCTGTTGAACAAGAGAGCAAAGTGTTCCATCGCAATAGATTCTTAACATTTGAATTAGTTGTTTCAAAACTCCTTAAGCATCTCCTGCTTTTATACAGGTCTAAGCAAGGCAGGCTTCCTTAATGTCAGTCTGCTGTAAAATGAGACCTGACAACACAGCTACAGCACCACCTTTTGGTATATCTATGCTTTGTTAGAGGCCTTGGGGGCAGCACAGATTTACAGCAACTTTTCCTTTCTGGTGGCTGAACTCTCTTCCAACTGCTGCTGTCCCACCCACACGGATGGTCACACTGGGGGAAAGAAGGGACATGCAGTTCAATCTGAATTCTTCTTAGGTTAGCAGAATGCTTAACAGTCTGGCTGAGGGTCTAGACAAAGCTCTGGAGGTTTTACCTTCTATCAGGAATGAAACACAGCCATCTACAAAATATTTTAGAAAATTTATTGAAAACTGACATACAAAGGGTGATTTGGTCCCAAGAGAAGATAGACCAGAATCATATCTTCTGTATTTCAAAATAGACTCTTTCCCTAATACTGCATTACATTTGCCAGCCTGCCTGTAGACAGCAGCAAATGAAGTCTTTCAAGGAAGCCAACAACAAATGGAACTGTTAAAAACACACAGGTTTGAAAACACCCAGCAACTTGTTCTCTCTTTATCCTCCCCAAATGACTGCAACAGCAAGACTCTCCTCAGTCTTCCTGGGCACTCAGTTCCTGCTCTCCTCCTCCATTAATTTTAAGTGATTGAACCCTGTTCTTTCCTAATGCAAGGGCAGAAATGAATTATGACCAGAAAAAAACAAAACATTTTCTACCAAAGCAAATGCCTTGGATAGTTTTTCCCCATCTGTCTTTTCCAACAGCCTAGTACAACATTCCTGTTTCAGGAGGCAGAATAACAGGGGTCAGTGATGCCACATTAACATCAAATGACTAAGAGGAAACACATCTCTGGAAGTCAACCTTTGGTACAAATGTAACAGGAGAAAAGTGTGCCTGGAAGCAATCTGCACATTTGCCTTATTATTTTTAAGAGGAAAATGTAGATTTGACACATTAAGGTCTACCCCAGTTTTCTACATCTTCTCTTAAAATTGTAGTGTTGCTGAGGCGGTTCAATCATTTTTTTTAATCCTTCCTTTTTGGCTTATTTAGGATTCAGAGCTGTCGGCTAAAACACTTCCAATGTTGAACTTTCACCATAATCCTGTGGGCTGTGGTGGCCTCTCATTTTCTACTCACTGTGACTACAGCCTTCTCCAGACTGCATTGCTTTAGGTTCAAGCAATGTAGCACAGAGGCTGTGAATTTTTAAGAATGTTTGGTAGCTTAATAATAATAATACAGGAAAAAAAATCTGCATAGCACATGCAAGAGATGTATGGCAGATCCTGAAACAAAATTGGCCATAATGGCAAGATAAAGCTGCACACATTCTCCAAGGTAACAAAGCTTCCAGGATGGTAAAGTTATACACCAGTTTCCAGAGCAGTACCTATTCAAGTGTTGGAATGGGTTTAGTGAAGCTCTGCAATGTCCTGGCAAGAGACAGCAAATGTCACACGAGCTTTGACAGGAGCAACAAGACTGACAGGGCTTAACAAACAGGGCATCCTCTGAACAAAGCTGCTGGTCTCAGCCAGGAGAAAAGAAATGATGACTGCAGAAGGAGAAGCTCAGTTCTGAAGGGCAACCTCTGTTTTCTCCAAGAGCAAAGAGCATCATCACAAAGATTACCCATGAGCCATGCAGAGAAAGAACAGATCTCTCACACAAACAGCTGCACTGCTGTGTGCTTGCTTGCTTTACCTTAGGCAGATACGAAAACCAGACTGCAACACAACAACTCTGAGCAGAGCCTATCACATGGAGAGGGATTGCTTAGGAAAAGTCTCAACTCATACACAGCTTTTAAGCCCTTGCGCTTTCTCAGAGAAGACTCGACTTCAAGGGTTTTAAGCATAATGGAACTGTTGTGCGTTAAGGAAAGGTACAAGCAATAACTCATTGAGGATTCCGTAACACTCCAAGCAGGGTACAAAATTCCTTTGGCATACTTCTGTATGAGCTATGTCATTTATGGCAACGGCATGTGTTCTGGCTTGTCTAGAGTCCCTCAGGGGAAGACACTTCACCACCGGCAGTCTCAAAACCTGGGACTTGGTTACAGACAATAACCAGAATTTGACCCTCTTCATCCCAGAGCAAGTCAGCTCACTGTTCCTGATGAACTTACCATGTTTAAAGAACAAAAGCAAGCCATTTAGGTAAGCGTTCAACTGACTTCCAGCTGATGCACACAAGGATCTACAGCACAAGGTCAATCAACTGAGAAGTGCTTTTCTTCAGACTGTATCTTGTGAGGAGGGGAGCATAAAAGCCCCACAATTTAGAAGCCAATGACCCAGAGATGACTGAAGTAAGTATTTTTATTTTGCAGGTCAGTAGCTGGTTTGAGTTTCTACAAACCAAGAGGCTTAGCTTTCACTCCCTTCTCTATCACACTGCAGAATGTTCCATTTATACATCTGAGTTTGCATCAAGTACAAATCAGCCACAGATGGGGCAGTGTGAAAAGCTGCATTTCCATAGGGATTGCTTTTCTAGCTGTGACTGGACTTGAAATTATTTCCTCCTTTACACACCTTTTTGTGACTCAGACTAAACTAACTGACCAAGCATAGCATGTGCACCAAAGTCTTAGTGGCTCAGTAAGTGAAAGATGTGGCTTAAGCCACATCTACATTCAATATTTGGATTTTATACTTTACCAAAGACAGTTAAGAGGATATTTCATCATTAAGCAAGATGGAAAAGCCACATCTGCATTCCAAAGGCCGCTGGATTACCTTCTCAGTAAAAACAAAACTATTTACCAAACTGGAGTACAGCAATCTTGGAGGGGAAGAGTTTCACTGAGTTGTATCTGGCCAATCCATGTTCTTAGGATTGTTAGTAGGAAAAACAAAAAGTAAACTTCAGATTTATACATCAAACCAGGAAGAAAGTGGGAATCAAAAAACATCAAGAAAAGCCATCAGAAGCTCACCACTTCCTAAATTCTGGCATCTACAACTCCATTTCTTCTTCTGCACACCCAGAGATTCCCAAACTAGCATATGGATCTGGAGACATGGCAGTCTGTTGTGATTCAGGGAATGTGTCAGTTTGTGGGTCAAAAGCAGCTCTTGGTGCTGACTGTTTAGCTTGATGCCCTTCTGTACTCTGCTCCTTCATGTTCTTAACAGAAACAGACTTTAGTTTATCTGTGAGAAATTCAGGAAGAGGTTTCCAAAGCACCAGCTCCATCGAGGGACGGCTCCTAGAAGGGAGAGAGGCTCAGTTAAGTTCTAAGTTCTCCAATCACAACTACTAAATGCAGACCAGCGATTATCTTCACCCTTTGTGCTAGCCTGGAACTATATTCCAGAATCCATACTTTTGGGTTTTTTTGCCTCTACTAAGTTTTCTCTTCCTTAACTAATTCCATTACGTCTAGTTCTAACCCTGCATTTTCTCTCTTCTCTTTTGCTCTTTTGATGACCACTGCAGTCACACTTCAGGACCTTCTTTCGGAAACTCACATACATACAGGTTGAGATAGAATGGATTACTCAACAAATGCCACTCTGAACAAATGAGGCTTACAAAGCAGGCAGCCTGATGACCGTTACAGTTACACTTACTTCTCTCTTACATCACAACAGCTCTTCCTATTTTTGACCAGATAAATGGTCTATTCCACAACCCTGGCTGCATCATGCAGTGATTAAAGACACCTCCACAAACATGAGAGTGGGTCTCTCTTCTCATTTGCATGTGTTAACTACATAGTGCCATGATTTCCTCCAGAACTTACATAGATTCTATTATTTTCTTTGTCAGGACTTCACCAAAATCCCTCTTCATCCCTTTTTTAAGGGTATCTGACAGGATAAGAGTGGGCAGATTGCTAACATTTCCATCAGCATGAACTTCCTCATCTTCATCAATTATCCTAGGAACGGAGGGGGAAGAGGGAGATAAACACTATTGAGCACACTGTTAGCAGGCACATCCACTGCAGACTACAGTTACATCTAGGTGCACCGCGCTGTGCGGAGCAGACCTGACCTCGGTTGGTACCAGAAGCAGCAGGGCCATGCTGACCTGAATCTTTTGGGCCAAGCACCCTAAGAAGAGCTGTGGCACAGCAGCATTGGAGCAGCTGTACCACTTCTGGTACCTGAGCTGGCCATGTGATCCCTGCATCACCCAGCAGTGCACAGTGCAAACCTATGGATTCCCTTCAGGGGAGCTGTAGGGTTCAGCCACGCCACAGGAAAGAGCCTCAGCCATGCAGTGGCTTTTTGCCTGTTCCATTTGAGCCTTGCTGAAAAGCCACTGAGTACAGCTCTCAACCTTTACTGATGTCAGTGATTAAAATGGCATGAGAAGTTGAAGACATTTACAACATACTGGAGGCATGTCTTTGTTTTCATAAAACTTGTAAAGAAAATTCAGCAGTAGCTGGGAAGGATAGGGAACAATCCTCCGAGAAGTCCAAAGCAGACTCTGTAAATCAGATATGGCCAGTAATAAAGACATACATCACTACTCTTGATTACCCAGGACAAAATGAACCTTGATTCCCTTCACACATCATCTATGGAGTAATTATCTATAAAAAACAACAACAACAACAACAAAAAAAATCTTGTTTCATAATTTATATAACTTCTGGCTCTTCAAACGACTGCCAACAGTGGTCATTTCAGATCTTTTGGCACACTAGCTCAGCTGTAATCAGCTGAGATCTACATGTGACACTCCCAGAAATCTTTCAAAGGCAAAAATGCACAGAACATTTATACACTGACTGCAATGGACTGCCCACAGCCACCCCAGCACCAGGCTCTCTGGTGTTCAGCTGCAAGGCGAAGCTCAGTCTCGCTGCATGGATGCAGAGCTCTCTGGTTCACGCTGCTCTCTATGCTGACAAACGCACGTCAAGCACTTAGAAGCATCAATCACAGAACACACTGTGGTTTGTGGGGAAAAAAGGCTAAGCTTAAGTCTGATCAGGTAACATCAGTTAAAATTTGAGCTCTGGATACCCACAAAAGAGCACAAACCCCAATTATGGCATACTGACAACGCACAGCGATCACCAAAAGGCAGCTCTTTGTTTAGCATCTCTTTCTCTGGCACCGCCAACTTCAGATCACAGGCAGCCTGCAAAAAAGATCCCCTGCCCAGGAGACTTACAGGACTGTTATCACACTGCTAAGTGCTAGATGAACCCTTTAACACCCACCAAAAAGGGAAAGCTCAAAGCCAGTCTGCTGAACCCCTGCATTTACCTGTCCTCAATCTCCTGAAGCTTCCTGCGAGCAACCTCGCATTGCTGTTCCCCCATTGTCTGATCCATTTCTTCACAGGGAATTTCTAACATGGCAGGTCCAGGACCGCTGCCACCACACTGACTTGCTACCTCCCCAGCTGCCTCCTGACCTGCACAGAGAATCCATTCTTCAGTGCTGGGATTCAAAGGGCAATTTTTGGCTCCTGTCAGCCTCTTCTTCCGCACAGGACAACTAGGAAACAAAATAAGTTTACAACTGTTAACAGAGAAAGTTAACATTTGTTAATTCTGCAGGACAAATCCACACAGAAAAGTGAGGGCATTGGAAAAGCCTGGACACGTGATGGAAACGCGATCTCCACGAAGAAAACGAACCCACACTGCTCTGATGAAAAGCCTGCATGCTCATGCAAGAAAACCAGTGCTACACAACTAATTAACTGAAATGGATTTGGGCTCATGTGCAATTATGGGAAAGAGCTAGATGGAAACAACAGAAGCTCCCTTCCTGTGTAGGCTTTAGATGAGGTGCACCCAGGTAGTCAGAGAGAGAGAAAAAAAAAAGGCAGCTCAAGATAAGCCATAAAAGACAAATTTAATTTACCCTTCTGCCTCTTCTTCTAGCTTATGCTTCTTTCCACAGCGCACAGAGACACTGTAGAAGAAAAACAAATAGTTATTTAGCTTCCAATTACATCTTCCGGTGACACTGATGTTTATAAACAGTATTTCCCTCTCTTTTAAAATGCCACATGCAGCTAAGAGCCACAGTCAGAGTATGTCAGCAGCTGTGAAGGGAATGGAAGCTCTGGACAATAAACAAGCATTTTGTTCTACAGAAAGTTAAAGCAAGCTGTAATTACTCAGTTCTCCAAGCAGAATTCTGTGCTAAACAACACAAAAAACCAGGAAATTATCTTTCCCACGAGGAGCAAGATCAATTTTTGCTACAATTCAAATGAGTCACAAAGTGAGGTGCAGTACAACTTCAGCCTCTTAAGACACTGCCTCAGGGTGACATGCTCGAGCTAAACACAACCAAGCAACAGCCTTTTACGGTACAATCTCGGTATGTTGTGCTTATGAGAAACAGTACAGTTTTTAAAAAGGAAAAAAAAGTACATGAGCTTAAAAGCATGTCAAGAGGCTGGTGATCCTAATCACATCGCTTTCCTTCGGAATGCTCCTTCACCCCCCTCCCAGGAACTTCGGGCGGCAAGACGAGTATAGCACAAGCCCACTCTGGCGGGCATGCAGACCAGCCCAGCTCTGCACATACGAAGCGCTACAAGGGCAAGCCGAGCCCAGCCTGCCTGGGAGACGCCACCCGTGTCACGCTGCCGGTGCGCCCGGGACGCCTGCTCCTTCCCTGTCCGGTGAAGCTGCTCTGGCACTTACTGGCCGTGGCCCGGCTGCAGGTGCAGGCCGTGCGGGCGTGTCGTGAAGGAGCCCACCGGGGCCACCGGCAGCCCCTCGTCGTAACTCCCGAGGGCAGCCAGGGAGGCAGTGTCGAAGCTACTTTGCAGGTACAGGCCGGAGGAGCCGCCACCGTCGTTTCCATTCCCTGCCATTATTACCATGGGCGGCTGCAGACGGTCGTGGCCGAAGGCTCCGGGCTGCAGGTCGTTCCGCACAGCTGCCGCCGGGCCGTGACGGTCAGGGGCCATGGCGGGCATCTGGGGGAACTCCACGGCGGGGCCGGAGGGGATGCCCTGACAGTATCTGCCCAGCGCTGCCATATCCTGCTGCCGGAGAGAAAGAGAACGTGAA
>VWYK01093493.1:64167-78958 GCA_013399775.1 Semnornis frantzii
GGGGCGCGGCGGGAGCTGTAGTCCCGGGCGGCGGCAGCGCGCCAGCCGGAGTGTTGCTGTGGCGGCCATGGGGCAGCGCGGGCTCCCGGTGCGCGGCAGGGCTACTACCGCTGGCAGCCGGAGGGTCCAGGCCTCCCCGGCGGCGGGCAGACCTCAGCTCCCGAAGGGACGCCGAGACAGAGCAGCTTTTGTCCGTGGCCCGGCTAATCCCTGCCGACGGCCGTCTGGCCGCGGGGCCGGGGCGGGCCGGCGCGCAGCAGCCAAATCCCAGTCAGGTGAGGAGCTGGGGTCGTGGCTTCTCCCCGCTGGGGGCTGTGCCGCGGCGAAGCAGCGGGCAAGGGAGCTCTGCCGTTGGGAGCTGCGGGGAGATGCCACCGAAGCCCCAGGTAATCACCGCGTCCGCTTCTGTAGGAGCCGGGAGGTGCAGCTGGCGGGTGCCGATCAGGTGCTTTCTCCTCTGGCTTTAACGAAGAAGGTGCCTGAGGCGCGGTGCTGCACAGGGGAGAGCTCCCCACAGCTGCTCTAAAGCCTGGTGAGAACTGGGCACGGGAGGCATGAACAAGTCGTGATCCATTGAGAAGAGTCCCCGTGGCTTGAGACAGAAGGCAGAAGTTGTGTTTTAATACACTAATAGCTTCAGTTCTTTGACACCTTTTATTCCTGAAGTGTAGTTTATTAAATTTTGCAAAGGAAATTACATGAAACGCTGCCCATACTCCAAATGGAGCACCAGCCCCTGCTGAGAGGGTCTAGCACGCACAGCAAGGTAAGCAGAATGGCCTTGGCCCCCTGGGATGAGTCCTGCAGAGTTTGTAGCTTTAACAGTGGTCACAAATTTAAAATTCTCTGACTGTTTCACGTTTACTTTTAAATAAAAATGCACTATATAATCAGACTGCTAAAATTTCGTTTTCCTCAGACACCAGCAGCATTTCCAACTGGAAGCTGTGAAAGCACATCTTCTGATTCTTGTGTTTTACGTGGAATGCTCGCTGGGGTTTTCGTGGCATGTCTCTGAAGTGAGGTGGAAGTGCCGATGAGCGATCAGGAACGAGGCAGCTCTGAGAACAGATGCGGCTGTTGTCCATGCTCTGAGAAACGGGGCCCAAGCCCCAGAGGGACACTGCACGCGAGCGTAATGAGCAGGCTTCGTTGGGCAGGAAGAGGGGAGCTGCCCTAACAAAACCGAAGTTAGGTGGTGTTTGTCGATAATCTGGGACTTTTTTTTTTTTGGCTAGCTTGTTTTCTGTCTCTTCTGGATTTTTGTACAGTTGTATTCAGTAAAAACTGGAGTTGAGGAGCATCGCAGAACCAGATGCTGCATAAGCCTCTAGAGATCATCTCTGTCTCAGAGGCCTTATCCAAAGGGCAACTTTTTATGACTGAACTCCCTTGAGATAAGAATACACCACGGTTACGGTTCCTGTTGACCTTAAAACCTAAGAGTCTGTGCATCTATTAATTTTAGTTCCTAAATTCTGATTTAGCTATGTAACTAGGTAATTAATGTTGAACACATTAAAAATGTGTGCAGTAAATTTGAGAGAGAATAGTGTGAGCAGTGAGCGGTCTGTCGTGATCTAAACACCGCAGGGTAGCACTTGCTGGCTCCCAGACATGCAGCAGTTTGCTCAGGGACCAGGGGAAAGAAAGTTAATTCAAACATCTCAGATGAAATGTGAGCTGTAGAAATTGGGGTTTGGCTCATCCTCGTACTGCGTCACTGTGCCTCTAGCACCAACCATGAACATTTCTGACATTCTTTCATTAAAAACTGATTCCGTGAGCATTTACCCAGCTCGGTGACTGCTGGCAGCAGGGCAGGGAGAGTGCTTGGAGCTGCTAGTGATCATGGCCAGAGTCCTGCTGCAGATATTTGAGAGTTTATGTAGTTTTCTAAACAGATATTTTCACTGCTCAAAGCTAAATGCGCTCTGGGTTTCAGCAGCATTTTCTCCTGGGTACTACAGGCACGTCGTCTCAAGGCCTTGTTGCTTTTCATGCCTGTTACTCTCTTTTGTGCTCTAGCTCCCCAGCTGGACCTTGTTCCTGGCTGTCTGTGCTGTTGGAATCGGAGGGACCTTTCAGTATGGATATAATGTTTCCATTATCAATGCACCCACCCAGGTAAAATACCCTCTCTGGTTCACAGGGTTGTTGAACAGCAGCAAAGGTGACCCAGCTGGCTGGCCGAGGAGCCAGAGGCGCTCTCATTGCGATGGCAGCAGGAGCTGAAGCAGGCTTCCTTTCATCTGAAGGCTTCTTGCTGATTTCCAGAGTAGTTTTGTGTGAATTGGTTTGTGAGTGCCTCCCATGAGAGGTATTCTGTGTCAGATAAAAGTGCCAAGTACACCCCATAAATACCTCTGTTAAAGTCTGGTTTAAAAGAATTACCTGAAAAGTTAACGTCTTCCAGGTACACCTTCGACTAAAGCAGGCCATGACACAAAGAACAGAGCAGTGCAGAGCAGAACTGAACGTTTTTGGTTGTCAGGGACCTACAAGGATCTTCTGGTCCAACTGCCTGACCAAAGGCTAAACCACGTTAAGGGCATTGTCAATGCCTTTAATGACAGGGCATCAACCACCTCTCTAGGAGCCTCTTTCAACCATCCTTTCTGTAAAATCTCACCATCATTTCTCCTAATGTAGGGTTTAAACCTCCCCTGACACAGCTTGGAGCCATTCCTATAGCTCACATCACCGAATGGCAGAGAAAAGGATAGTTACAGTTGTCCATGACTGAGAAAGATCTTAGTCAAAAAGTTACTTCTGTAGTGTCTGAGTTCCTTGTGTTCTGTATCAGGTGAAAGTGCCAAGTACACCCCTACTACTTTTTTTTTTCCGTTGCCATCTACTTGTTACCATGGCCTTAAGGACTTTGCATATTTCGTGGATGACTGAAGAGGATCTTGTGAAAGTGATTAGTATTATTTTCTGCTGCCAGCTGATTTTTTTTCTCTCGTGGAGCTGAATTTGCTACAACATTGTGTGTGTTTTACAAAGGCTAAGATAAGCTGTTTGTGAAAGATGTAATGTGCTGGAAACGGAGTGTCCAAGTTTGTTCTTCTGTGAGGTCTTTGCTGGTCTTTGCTTACAGATGCTCATCAATTTTAAGAGTTTCCTAGGAAAACAAGCATGTAGAGTAACAGCTTAAAGGTTCTGACACATGAATACTGCAAGAAAAGCAGAGGAATGTTGGAGTTGCATTAAGGGTTTACTGTGAATTGTTGGATTGCACTAAGGCAGGAATATTTAAATCAAGTGTCAGAATGAGTCTCCTGACTGTAAATTTTTTTTAGATTATGTGAGACCTCTGTGTTTTGAGATGTTCCTAAAAACCAGTAGGACCTACCCACCCACCCTGCTCCCCCTCCGTCCAGGAGGCACTCAGAACTCTTTTGCAGGAGTACGTGGAAAGGTTTTGCTTCTCTGGTGGAATACAGCCTCTCCTGAGGGGAAGAACAAAAGCAGAGCTCCTCAGCAGTCTTTGAGGTGTACAGGGGATGGGAAAGGCTCTAGTAGTCTTTGTTGGTTTTAATACAACTGAGATAATACCTTTTGTTAGTGCCCAGAATGGGTTTTCAGGCTTGAGGTACAAGCTATGGTGCTCAGCTGCAGGGCTACACTTAATGGTGTGCGTTCCTTATTCTTTTCTGCTGCAGCATATACACAAGTTCTTAAATGAAACCTGGACCAGTCGGTATCACAAGGCACTCAACCCCAGTCTGCTGACTTTTCTTTGGTCTGTCATTGCTTCCATATTCTCACTTGGAGGCCTGTGTGGAGCCCTGATGGGAGGCAGCATGGCCATCTGTCTGGGCAGGTGAGTTACAGCAGCAGGCACAGTAGCTTCTTTTCTCATTAGCATGTAAATAAATGGAAAAAGAGTGAGAGAAAATGTACCTTTGGTGGCTATCAAAGTTTTCCACTCCAAAGCAGAGTTGACTAGTAGAATTGTACAGTTTGTTCCAATGTGACTTTTAAAGACGATCCCTGAATTACAGCCTCCAGACTGATGTTTCCATTGCATTTATCTAGGTGGGCACATGCACCCATGGTACAGTAGGGAACACAGGTCCCCATTTGCAGCCTTGTGCTGGCTTATCAGCCTGCTCTCCCAAGCCCCTCTCCCCAGAAGAAGGTCTGATATGGGCTATCCTGGGTTAACCCAGCCTGCTCTGACAGGCTCCTGTCCCCCACAGACCGGAGGGAAAGTAACAGGCAACCCAAGTCTGGGTTGAGATAAAGAGTTTGCTTGGCAGTGCTGCAATGGACAATGACCTGAGACTGTGTGCGGTGAGGTGCAGCAAAATGCAGCAGCAGAAGCAGTGATCTCCCTTACTGCCTGACCACAGCCAGACCAGCGGAAAAGCCTAAGCCCAGAACACAGCAAGGGGCACCGGAAGCTTCTCCTGCCACCATCTGAAGTGCAGGTTGTGTTGTTCCAGCCAGCACTTTCCTTGTGAAGCTGGCAAAGAGGACAGCGTTGGGATTAAGTAGCAGCAGCAGATTCAACTCGGCCCATAAGAAGCCTTCCTTCCATAAGGGCAGAAGCATCTCCAGTGCCTTCTATGTAGCTGTAGCATGAGTGAGCAACCTCCTGCTCTTGCCTTGACAGGCATTGCTGTCATGTTTATGCATTGCCCTTATCTTCAGAGCTTTGTAGGAGTAAGTAGTTGTATCAGATATCTGAATTGCCAAGCATAGCACATTGCTTCAGTATAAAGCCCACTTCCATGTTACCAGAAAGGAAAGCTTTTTTGTTTTCTTAATGCATTTGGTTTTTTTCCCTCTCCTCTTTAGGAAAGGAGCTCTTCTGATGAATAACATTATAGCGATTCTGGCCTCCATTTTAATGGGGATTAGTTTTCCTACAGGATTGTTTGAGTTGCTGATTGCTGGAAGGTTTTTGATTGGTATAAATTCAGGTGAATCATTTCCTATTCCTACTTCGAATAAACTGCAGTGAATGAGAAATTATTGTTACTGATGACTCTGTCAGTATTACAATGTGTGTTTGTATGCTGCTTTGTAAATGCAAAGTCTAAAATGTTCTGTAGTCTAACTTGGAATCAAAAAGTGACTAAATTAATAGGAAAGCAACTAAGTCTGTTTTTCTACACGTTTTGGTTCAGTAACTCTCTTCAAAGCAAAATCTATTAATAGGAATTTTTTTTTTCCATTTTGTTGCAGGTATTGGGATCTGTGTACAGCCTCTGTATATTGGAGAGGTTGCCCCAAAACATCTTAGAGGTGGCATGGCCATGGGGACTTCCATCTTTCTGACTGGGGGGATTCTGACAGGACAGATAATTGGCTTAAGGTTAGAAATGCTTTTTTCCCTCTGCCTTGAGTTACTGTCATGTAAAGAATCGCAATTCCCTACAGCTCTGCAAAACATTCACTGGAGCCACTATAGCGATACTGAGTCAGCTTCTCACAGAGGTCTGCCTCGAAGGTGACACCCTTGCTTTTGTCACCTTCTTGCTACAGCTGCAAAAAAAATCTGTGCTGTCTCCCCAGGCAAGCGTTCTCAGTTTAGGTGGGTTGGCCAGAACAGCATCAGTAAAAGCAGGCACATTGTTGCTGAGTTCTTATTTTCAGCCAGCTTCTGACTGGAGACAGTGGAGGTTCAGAAGACAGACTTGAGAGCAGAAGTCTGTTAATTTCTGCCTTGTAGCACTGCTGCTGTTTTTATCCATTCTGATATCAGATGATGTTGGCATGGACTGCACCACCTTGGATCTTAAGCTCTGCTTTCATGGAGTCTGCTAGAGTCCTTCCACTGCCTGAGGGCAACTGCAGGTCGCCTGAGTCACTGCGTATTACCTCTTTGTTTACCAAAAGCACTTAGACTCCTCTTTCTTTTCCCTTGTTACTAGCTTGTGAATTAACTGATCTCACTAGAAACCTCAGGTGTGAAGTGCAGAACAGGGCTAGGACATGAATTCAAGACTGCATAGCCTGGGGACAGCGTTTAAAATGCAACAGGCCTTTTGAGTTGAAAAAGTTGTTGTAGCCCACAGCACTCATCCTGCTGACTCTAACTCTAGCAATTGTAGTGATTCTTTTCTGTGTAGGACACCTTCTTGTGAGGCCAGCTGGGAACAGCCTCAGTTACCTTCCTGAGTTCCTCAGTTGTTGTCTGGTGCTCAAAAGCTGGTGACCTTCAGATGAGGTCTGCATGCTTTCAATGTCCCGCCTTGCTAGGAAATGCTGCTCTGGCAAGTCTGAAAGTAGTGCCTAGGACCAGACCAGCAAGAAGCAGCAAGTAAAACAGCACCCTGAGTGAAACCTGCTTTCAGGGTGGCTGCCAGGTACTTTCCCAATGTCTTTCTGCTGAGGTTCACAAGACATAGGTAACTGGTTACAAAGGAACCTCTCTCAAAGAAGGAACACCTTGCTCCTGTAAGTCTTCTGAATAGTCATCAATAGCTAATTAATTGGAGTTGTGTTTTTATCTTCTTTTTCTATACCTCTCCCAGGGAATTATTGGGTGGAGAAGTGTATTGGCCTCTGTTGCTATCCAGCAGCTGTTTACCAGCATTTGCCCAACTTTTATTCCTGCCATGGTTTCCTGAAAGCCCCAGATACCTTCTTATAGACAGAGGTGATGAGCTGAGCTGTGCCAAAGGTAATTACTTTTTCCCCAGCTTCCTAAAGAAGGTTTTCATATCCTAGCCACAGCCAGGTGGTTCTAGAAGGAGGTGATTTCCCAGGAGCTGTGGTCAGTAGGTCACCACAAGAGAATTTCTTCTGTTTCTAGCACTGAAGCGATTCCATGGCTCTCCAGAGTACCAACAGGAGATGGAAGATATCCAGCGGGAATGTTTTGCCCTGGATGGGGAGAAACCCAAGAAGCCCTGGCAGTTGTTCAGTGACCGGGGTGTGAAGTGGCAGCTGATCACCGTGATTGTGATGACTGTGGGCCAGCAGCTCAGCGGGATCAACGCGGTAAGGTCCTGTCCCTACCAACACCTTAAAGGAGTTAGTTCCCCTCTGGTTTCCAGGCTTCCGCTCACACAGAGGATCCGTGTAGAGAAGCCCAGAGAGGTGGGATAAGCAGGAAGGAGTATCTTTGTGTCATTGCTCTCTTGTTATTGTTTTAGTCGCTTCTGTGTTTCTAGTATGTAAAATCTTTCAGGAGTCACTCAATGCTTGTGCTCACATTGTTGTGAAAAAGTCAGTAGGGGTGCATCAGCTTATCCCATTGTGTCTGCTGTAGGAATGTGAAGTATTCTATTCAGTAAGTTGAGTATTTGAAGACAGCAGTGTATTTTACCTGGACATGAATGTAATAGGTTCCTCTTGCTGCTTATAGCACATTGATAACTCACAAAAGAAATACCTTGAGCTGTGTGTTTAGTATGCTCCTGGGTTTGTTTCCAGATGACTGTTTAACTGCCAGGAATACCCTGTTTTGTTTATTTTTTTTCCTGTTGGCAGATTTATTTCTATGCAACTTACATTTTTGAACAAGCTGGGATCTCAACAGAGAAAATCCCATATGTGACACTTGGGACTGGAGCTTGTGAATGCCTCACAGCCCTTACCTGTGTGAGTAGCAATCTGTTCTCTCTCCTGTCAGAGAGAGGAACCATTCTCCTTGAGGAGTGTTGGTAAACGTGGATCAGCACTGTAACAGAAACCGTGTCTTGTCCACAGGGTTTACTGATAGACTACGTGGGAAGGAGATACCTCATCATTGGGGGATATCTCCTCATGACCTTTTGGAGCATCGTTTTAACCTTCTCCCTGACTTACCAGGTGTAAAGAAGGGCTCATCTATGTTGTGTGACAGGACTCTAGTGAGAGACACTTGAAGCTGGAAGATAAGAGGTGTCTTAAGTAAAAAAACGGTAGCAATTGAAAGATGGGGTAATTGTACAGCCAAGCTTCCCAAAATAGGAGAAGGTGCTCAGATAAGGTTTGGCCATGTATTTATCTTAAAGCTCCAGCTGTTCCTGATGCTGACAAAACTGATGACAACACAGCATTTATTCTGTTTTTTAAAGACACTTAAACTATTAAATGAACAATTGTTATTTTCTCTGAAGCAGTCTGGTTAAATGAATTAACTCCAAGCAGCCACGAGTGACTGTTGGTCTTGGCTGCAATAAAATAGCAAAAGGAAATGTAATTTCTAAGCCAAACTTTTAACAGTGGATTCTCAGAATCTGAAGTACTGTGTCTGGTTCTGGGCCCCTCAGTTTAAGAAAGATGAGATGCTGAACGTGTCCAGAGAAGGGCACCAAGGCTGCTGAGGAGACTGGAGCACAGCCCTGTGAGGAGCAGCTGGGGGAGCTGGAGTTCTTTAGCCTAGAGAAGAGATGCTTGGTGGAGACCTTATTGCTCTCTACAACTACCTGAAGGGAGGTTGTAGCCAGGGGCCGTTGGTCTCTTCTCTCAGGCAAGCAGTGACAGAGTAAGGGGACACAGTCTCAAGCTGTGCCAGGAAGGTTTAGGCTGGATATTAGGAAAAAATTATTCACAGAAATAGTGATTGGCCATGGGAATGGGCTGCTTGGGGAGGTGGTGGAGTCATTATCCCTGGAAGTGTTTTTAAAAGAGACTGGATGTGGCACTTGGTGACATGGTTTAGTTCATTAGATGGTGTTGAGTGATAGGTTGGACTTGATGACCTCAAAGGTCTTTCCCAACTTGGCTAATTTTGTGATTCTGTAAACCTTCCAATCCCATTCCAGGAGCTGTACTCATGGGTGCCCTACGTGAGCATGGCAGCTATATTTGCCTTCATCTTGAGCTTTGGGCTGGGACCAGGTATGACAGCAATGGTGCTTTACACTCCTGGGCCAGGGGCTGCAGCAGCTCAGGGTGTGAGCCAGGCAGAAGGTGTTAGCTGTAGGGCTGCTGGTGCCCTGGCTAAGGGCACAGGTGAGCCAATCCCATCAGAACAGTTTGGTGCCCGTTGCCTGAACCCGAAGCTTGTTGTGAACTGCTCTCGGGGGTGGTGGTGTGCATGCGTGTCTTAGTTCTGGCCTTCAGTTCAGGTGAGTCATACAAGCAGCAGCTCAAGACACTTGCAGGGGACCTTTGCTTCCTGAGCAGTGCAGCTGATATGGTCACTCCTCAGGACACTTAGCACGTGGGCAGTGAGTTCAGAAATGTGCTGCTAAGAGGGTTAGTTTCAGTAGAATTAGATCAGCTAGTGGCATGTTCCAGAGCAACTTGCTCCACTCCTCTGTCATTGGGCATACTGCATATGAGCATTTGGCATGCTAACCTATTCCATTTCTGAACCTCATCCTCAGGTGGCATAACCAACACCCTGACAGCTGAGCTGTTCATACAGTCCTCACGTCCTGCTGCTTACATGATAGCAGGAGCTGTTAGCTGGGTTAGTTTCTTCACGATTGGGATGCTTTTTCCCTTTATTGTGGTAAGTATGCCCAAAATTTTCCCAGTTGCCTCCCCTAGCATTTTATCTACTCTCAGGCTCCATCAAACTGCGTTCCCTTACCCAGCAACACAGGGTGCACTCTGCCCCTCAGCCAGAGTAACTGGATTCAGTCCCTCTTCAAGTATTTTGTAGATATTGGTGAAAAAATAATAAGATAAAGGAAAATTGAAAAGAATGCATAGGGGTGACTTTAATGCTCAGGTCTAAGAGGAAAAAAGGCAAAATACCAAAACTAGGAAAAAATCAGACTGTGAGATTCACCTTAATGCCTTGTGGGCAGGTGGTTCCTACCTTCTCTAGGCTCTGAACACGATAAACACAGCCTTGAATTTCTAGCTTTGTTCTGTTTTAGCACTTCCTCTGGAGAGCAAAACCTGGAGAATGCTGGCAGCAGGGCATCTTGATGTTCCAGTCCTTTCTTCTTGGCTGAACCCTGCTCAGCACTAATATAGTTGGGTTTTTTCAAGGTATAGTGTTGTAAAGCATTTGCAGACCTCCAGGAAACGATAAATCATCTCACATTACAGTGTGAGACAGCCAGACAGAAAATGCTGCCTCATCATTACACTATTTGAGAGGCCTTAGGTGGCTTTTTTTTTTTCCAATGAACAACTACCCAATGACAAGAAGACTGCCAAGTGCTGTACAATACATAAAAAGTGGCATGTGAAGGATACGATGGAGGTCCTTTTATTAAAATACTTAGCAGCAATGTGTGGTGTGGATGGAAATGAGACACTATTTTCCAGCCCACCCCACTGTGCTTGAAGTATGTTACAATGAAGTAACTTTTCCTTTCAGAACGGACTGAAGCAGTATTGTTTTCTGGTGTTCTTGCTGGAGTGCTCCTCAGTTGCTGCTTTCATCTTCCTTGTCATTCCTGAGACAAAAAACAAATCTTTTCTGGAAATCAAAAAAGAGTTTCACAAGCTTAACTTTGGAAGAAACAGCAGGAAAAAGGAAACAGAGCTGAATGAAAGAAGACAACTTCATGATGAATTTAAAAATTCTCTGTAACTGAACAGCTGTAACAGGATCTTAATGAGAATTATTAACAGCCTCTTCTAAACTAGCAGTGTAGCAGCACAGCCAAGTAGCTTCTTAAATCCTCCTGTGTGTTCAGAGCAAGTTTAATCAAGACAAACTAATCTTTCGGGAATGCTGCCGCACATCTATTGCCGAGCTGCTATTAACCACCTGTGTTACACAGGATGCTCTGTATACAAGGCTTCCTTTAAATACAGCTGTGTTGTAGGGACACAGAAATGCCAGGAAGGGTGTGCAGTGATTCCTCCCCCTGGAAGATTCCATCAGGTAACCCAGTAACTCATATATTTCTAAGCCCCTTCTTTAGACTGGGGGTGACAAAGCAGTGTTAATGTTTTACTGAAGTATTCTGAGGCCTTATAACCCAAACTAGAATAGACCTGCTGAGAAACCAGCACTGGAAATGCCCTCGTTTAGGTGCTTAGTTGCCATTTTTGAGTTCAGAGGCGAAGAATGTTCCTTATCTAGTCCTACTGCTATTACTGTACAGGCAGTACAGCACTCACCCATTATGGTATTTGTCATCAAGCTGACAGAAAAACTAATTTCCTAGCACTAATGAACAGCTTCTGGGCGTTGAGTTTCAGATAATTTGTTTCCCTAACCTCACATCTCAACACTTTAAACTCTGCAAGAGTGAAACCTCTTCTGGGTTTAAAGGTCAATTCCTGCCAGGGTGAGATCAGCATCACAAAATCCAGTAAGCAGTAGAGGGCACAAGAGGATTTAAACACTTTTTCTGCCTTGGGAGGTTTTTCAGGGTGATAGGACACACATGGTGAAGCCAGAGAGCCTGAAGGACCTGCTGAATGAGCTTTCTGCTTCATCTCTGGTTTGTCCCAGCCTTTTTCTCAGCTTCAAATAAATTCTTCCTACTCTAGCAGGCACGATGTAGGAATTATTAATGATCTGTGCCACTTGTGTGCCTCTCCAGTGCTCAGTGCCATACCTGTCATTGCTAGGATGGCAGTCCTGCCTTACCTATTCCATCTGCTCCTGTCTGTAAGCACCTCCACCATCTGCTACGAAGTGCCACAGCAAGCACTGAGTTTCACATTTCTCTCTCTTCTCTCAATTACAGCTTTTAATGAAAACAGAAGCAGCAAACATCACTTTCCCAGTTCTGGGAAATCAGCTGTTTAATTGAAAATAACATTAGCTCTGAACGGTAAAGGCGGCAGTATCAGGAAGGGATCTTCTTCTGCTTTAGTTTATCCTCTAAGTTTGCAAAATATTTCATTTTGGCTAGAAGCTTCTTAGCTTCTTTAAGATCATCTGAAATGAAATAAAACATTATTAGTTTACAGGGGGAAGACTCGGTTTTCATCTTCAACACAAATCTCAAGATTGCAATGAGCACCTGTTGCAGGACCAAGAACTGCACACTCATTCAAGCCACGTTGCTTATTTTCATCTGGGGTGCTTTTGTTACACAGGTGGTGGTAGAAAGTACAATTCAGAAGAGACACGTGACACAGCCCTTGCTGCCTGCACTGTGGAGTGGCTCAGTGCTCATGGAATGCCACTGGGGAACTTGAAGTACAGATTTTTTTTTTTTTTTGTATCTGTAACTGGATCAACTGCCACCACTGCAAAATGCAAAAGGTTCATGGGGGACAGACCCTTTGTCTGGTAGGGACAGCAGCACTTTAGTTTGTCCTTAAACAACTGGGGGCAGGTGGTTTTTCACCTGCTGGCAACTGGTTGGGGAATAAAGTCCCTAAAATCTCCAGGTAATTGACGCATCGAGACTTCTCTTGCCAGATAGCTTCTGTGGCAGCAGAACCGTTCCTGTTGCGAGAACAGTTCAACGGAGGTCCTGATTTTCCTGAATCAGCAAAGGTCCGCATAGAGGTACTTACTCTAAACACCAACCAGAACACATTATTTAAGCACCATTTCTCACATTTGCCAGTGAGAGAATGTGTCTTTTCAGCATGGATACGTGGCACATGTGGTAACTAAAGAGAAACAGCTACCTCTTTCAAATGCTGCAGCCACCTCTTTGGTCAGTTCTTCTTGTTTAACTGTAAAACAAAGAATTTCATTCACTTTTTGTTACATGTTTAGCATGCATACCATCTAGGAATACCACTGCATTCTGACTGTGGTGGGAAACAATTATTAATCTCATAGTCTTCTGGAGCTAAAAGAGCTTTTCATAATAATGCTGTCAATTTTTTTAAACTATGATTTCAAAGAGGCATCTTTGTTTAAACAGGCTCACAAAGAGCAATTCCAGAGCAAGTCGGTAGCCACTAACTTCCCAGAAATTCAGCTTAGTTTTGGTGTATCAGTTTACCCTGCTAGTTTTCTTCTATTGTACTTAGCTTTTATCCTAGTTTTGCTTTTGACACACTACTGTTATGTCAAAGAATTAACTATAACAATACACAACATTTTGAGTACCGCCGACAACAGAAACAAGAAATAAGGATGCTCTAAGGATGATAATCACTGCTAATGTGAAGGACGTAAAAGAAATACAGCATCTGTATAAATGACATTTGGTGCAGTCCCTCAAGCATTTTATTAAACTTCTGACCTTTCTTTTAGAACAGTTTGCTTACCGTGATCCATGAAGGTTGAAGCAGATCCTTTCTATGGCCAGTACCTGTGCCTATTTTGCCATTGGGAGAGTACAGTTATGCAGATTTTTCTCAAGCCAGATTTGATGTTTAGGTGGCATGAATTCGTAAAGACAGTATTTTTTTTTAAGAGGGGAAGCTCTTGCAGTCTGTCAGTCCAAGACTACTGCAAGATCCTAAAAGCAATGTGCTGAAAAAGTTGTCTTCAGAAAGACTCCTGTGACACAAGACACAGTAAATGAGCTCTGTACAAACCCCTCAAACCTACCTTTAATTAAGATTTCAATTTCTTGGAGGCTATCCTCATTTTTAGACTCTGCTAATTTCTCATTAATTTCCATGATTTCCGTAAGAAACACTGAGCCTGCATCATAGTCTGTCTCCTGTGCCGCCTCTATTCCATGCAGCTCCAGCTGGTAAAGAAAATGGGAATTGGCAAACACACGTTCTTATGTCTGTTTCAGTGTGATTTATTTTCTTGAATATTAAGTCCTTTAGTAGTTCTCACGCAGATTTGTATCTGACAAAATTCTGGTTTATACCACGAAATGTGCATAAACAGAGGCTGTCTTAAAATTAACTCCACAGATGGACCACAAAAATCAGACTACCAAAGGTAAAAAAAGGTCAAGGCTACCAAGAGCTAAACTGAAATTTCAAGGGAAGAGGCACGTGTGAGGCAAGGCACAAATCAGTGTAGTATGAGCAGCAAATAAGTTGATAGTACTTAGTTTAGTTAAAGAAAATAGTGGGAAAGCTGGTTAATTTTCAGACAAGTTTGTATTTAGTCTCTCGTCAATATGATAGTCCTCTATTTCAGAGGTACACAAATCAGTCTGTTAATGATGTAATCTAGGGTGCGATTCGTTAGGTGCCCAGCAGCAGCCCCGCCAGCTACCATCAGCTACAGAGTGTTGGTGGAACACTGAAAGGGCATCTTACTAGATAGAGGCCACGGCTGAGAGGGTTCAGGAGGGTCTGGTAAGCCTTGTTGATCAAGGAGGAGTGTTGCTCGGAGTAATGCTGCTCTTTCTGCGAACGGACCAGGAATAGCAGTCACAAGTTTACAGCGTTCCCCTCGTTACTTGCAGAGAAGCGGCGTCCCCGCGACACGCCTGTGCGAAGCCAGAGCCGATACCGGCAGGGAGGGCTGAGGGGCTCGCACTGTGTGCGCAATCTCCAGAAGCCCAGCAGCCCCTCACCGGCACCCTCCGCCGCGCCTGTCGGCAAGAATCTCCTCTACATACAAGACACCGACCCGCAGTTGCCGTGGCCACAAACCAGGAGGGCGGCGGTCGCGGCACGGCGCTTAGCTTCACGGAGCCGCCCGATCCCGGCACGCAGAAGGCGGCGGGAGCAGGGCAGCGACGAGGCCTGTCCACCAGCCCGGGCAACCGCAGAGCCAGCCCGAGCAACCCCGCACTCACCGGCGGCCTCTGGCCGAAGCGATCAGGGTGGACGACCAGCTGCAGGCTTCGGAACCGCCGCTGCAGCTGCTCCGCGTCGACGCGAAAGGAGCGGTCACTGCGGGCGACAGGAGCGGCGTAAGGCCCGCGCGCGCCCGCCCGCGGCCGCCCCAGCGGCACTCACCAGTCCATCAGGCGGAAGAGGTCCGGTCGGTGCTCCGGAGGCTGCAAGGCCCGGCAGCCGGGACAGAAGCGGGGCGCACCCTCGACGACAGGGAGGGGGCTGCCGCAGCTCCAGCACCGCAGGGCCGGCACGGAGCCCTTCC
>VWYK01093493.1:79296-97214 GCA_013399775.1 Semnornis frantzii
AGAGGCAGCCCTGAGGAGGGGGCGGCCGGCGCTTCCCCTCGCAGGGCGCGGCACCGCTTTTAGTGGGGCAGTCGGTGCCGGTTGCGGCTGCTTCGTGACGCTGTCGGTAGCAGCCGCCGGGTGTGCCGGGCACGTTCTGGGGCGCGCAGCGCAGCGCCTGTGCGCACGTGGCTGGCAGCCCGTGAGTTACCAGCGGCGTTAGCGGGCCCCTCAGCCGGCGCAGGCTTGGATCTCGGCGTGGCGGCTCCGCTGGTTGCCTCCAGCTTCAGCAAGGCTTTGGAGCTTCCGTTTTCTGGGGCCCGTGCCCGGGGAGCTGCCATGGTTCCTTTCTGCTCGGGGAGGCTCTGTCGGAGCAGCAGAACCGCTGGGACACAAAGTGTGAGCCCCGAGGAGCTCAGCTGAACGCTTCAGGATAGGGTTGAGCTGTGTCTGCCGGGACAGCAGGTCCGGCTATAAAGGGAAGAGCTGCGCGGTTCGCAGAATTCCCGTTGGTTTGCATACAGCGCACACTTGGGTTGGCAGTTTGAAGGCAGCACAGACTAGAGCATGGGTAGTTCGGTGCGTGACCTCTTTGTTTCTCAGGGGTTTTCGTTTGCTGTAGTAATTGTTTTTTCTCTTCTCTTTGAAGCCAACATGTCTCGAGAGACTGCAGGTGAAGCGCAGCAATCTCAAGGTGCCCAACAGTCACAGGGTGCCACTAGTTCCTCTTCCAGCGGGTCACAGAGTACCAGTCAGTCCTCTTCAAGTTCTGGGACCCTCAGTTCTTTGGACACTGTTCTGACTCAGGAGCTTCCACCAATCCCTGAGGACCAGGAGTCCGAAGAGTTTGTTCCTCAGCCTTGGGGTCGACTCTTTGCACTTGGAAGTGGTTTCAGCAATTGTGGTACGTGGAGGCTGTGCCGAGCCTCTTGGGGCGTTTGCAGTGCCTCAGGAAAGGTCTGACCTCTGGCTGTGCGTTTTCAGATTAGGCAGGGTCTAATCTTGTACTTCCAGGTACAAGCCTGCAGCTGCTGCAGTAATGCTGTGTTCCCTGCTACATCCCAGAGGTTGTACTGAGTATCCAGATACACCACTTTGATCAAACTGGAGGGAATCCAAGGCATTTCATGTTCTTTGCTACTTGCTTCATTTTTCCATTCCATGACTTATTTTGTTTATATATCAGATGAGTCTGAACCGAAAGCTCTGCTATTACTGAAGAGAGCAAAAGTACGAAAGCCTCACATAGGGTGCTGATAGTGCCTGGTGCCTGTCCAAAGTAAGACAAATAAACTTGACCATGCAGGAATAATCCAGTTTTGCTGTTCTGTTTGCTGCCATTTGGCTTTGTTCTGTTCTGCCATAGTTAGTAATTTTCTGCAATTTTGTGTCCTTTCGCTGCGTTGCTCTGCAGACTGTGTGAATGAGGAATACTGGTTTGGACGAGACAAAAGCTGTGATTACAGCTTTTCTAAGCTGGGATTGTCTGAGACTGGCTTCTACCAAAACTATAGCAAGAAGCATTTCCGGATTTTCAGGGTAGGTGTTGAACGGCTCAGCTGTAGTCTGCCGTCTTTGCTTAAATGAAAGAGTGGCTCTAGTGGGGGTGAATCCTAAGGAAGTCCAGCTTTACCAGCCCTTAGCCTTGGCTCCTTTAACCTGACTCCAGGCAGTGCTCCATTAACCCTGTTTGTGAAGCAGTCTTGTCAGTCTGATTTCCCGAGCCAATGATAGTAGATGTCTCTAGTCTGTCATGTCTTTACATTTTTTTCCCCCTTGTTCTCTTTCCTTATTTTTTTTTCCTTTTTGAGGAAATGGGTCCAAAAAATGCCTATGTTGCCTACATTGAAGATCACAGTGCCAATGGAACTTTTGTTAATAGAGAGCTCGTTGGAAAAGGGAGGAGGCTTCCGCTGACTCATAACTCTGAAATTGCACTGTCTGTAGCGACTAATAAGGGTAATGTGTACTGTAACATAAGTAGGTTCTTCATGTGTTGACCAAGATATTGTCTCTGCGGTGATTTGAATGATTCTGGAAAGCTGAACTCCTTTGTGAGTGCTGCTAAACTAGAGCTATGAATTGATGTTTTGATATTTGCATAAAAATTACCCCTATCCACCTCATTGGTAGGTAAAAAAATTAAAAAAATAAGAAATTTTAAAAGAAGCTTCATCAGGAACCACCTTGCTAGAGTAGAAACTTAACTGTTCTATTTTTGAAACACTCATGTGCTTCAGTAGCTGTGTACAGGGTGGTGGAAATGGGCTGTTCACGAGCAGCTGAAAACGAGACCCAAGTACCTGCAGATGCTGCACGGTGATTGAAAAAAAAACTCTTTAAAAAAATTAGGAGAGGTGGGGGTGGCTTCTTGGTTTTTGCCTTTCCACCCAGAATCTGTCTTCCCAGTTCTCACTTCTCTTTGTTCCCTACATTGAGTTCTCGCATATGTAGCACTTTAGTGAAGCTTGAGGTGAGTTCATTAACCACTTGTGTGAAGTCGATACCAAGGGTGTCAGGTTTCAATGATAAGATCACTTTGCTGTCCCATAGCTGATGCCATTTATCGCACCAGTTAACTTTTTCATGCATTTGTGATTGTCGTCTAGCAGGCAGCGCTGTCTCCTGTTGCATTGTTGACCTGCTCCTTGTAACCTTTTTAAAGATAGTAACAGGAAAATGCTCTCCACTCATCTTCCTAGTGTTTGTGTTTTCTGATCCTATGGTGGATGATCAGTTGGCATTCCCTAGAGAGTTCAGAGAGAACTACATCATGTCAAAGACGTTGGGAAGGTAAGCATCCTACTGTTCACAGTAGGAAGCATTCATTTTAGTGCTGTTTTCAGTATCTTCTGCTGAAATTATTAGCAAGTGTTAATTGTGCTGTTGCTTTTAAAAAACAACACCCCAAAGAACCCCCAAACAAAACAAAGCCCCCACCGAAACTAAGCAGCCCTTAGCATGTTTTTAATGAGACTACCTGAACACTGAATGCTTTCTGAGCTTGTCTGTGCTTGTGCAGGCTCACCAGAGTCTGCAAGCACTGATTCTGCTCTGCTTCCCTGCTAGTGGTGCTTGTGGAGAGGTCAGGCTGGCCTTTGAGAAGAGCACCTGTAACAAAGTTGCAGTGAAGATAATCAATAAGCGGAAGTTTATGGCAAGTGGCAGTAGAGAGGTGGTGAGTGTTTGTCTTCTGGCCATCTGCACTGGGCCTGGAGCATTTGGTTACCAGGACCACTGTGACTTCAGAAACTTACTAATGAAGATTAAGACCTGTCTTTGTGAATTGTGATGACTAAGAAATGCCATTGTATAGAACAGGGATAGGAGATAGGACTGCATCTGGAATGCCGTGTGTGGCTTTGCTCTTGCATGTTCAAAGATGATTGATTTTGATTGGAAAAAGTGGAAAAAAAAACCCTGCTGGATTGACTTCATGAGCTGAGCCTAAGCCACAGTTTAAAAGAATCTGATTATGTTACCTTGCAGAATAAAGACTGGGAAAGAGTAGTGTTTAGTTTTAGCCCAGAGGGAAAGCAATTTGGAGGGAGGAAATTTATTTAAGGGGCAATGCTGATACACACTTGCCAAGGTTTTTTTTTTTTTTGTAGTTTGGAAATAGGTGGAGATTTCTGACCTGCAGTGAAATGACTTGTCTGGAGATACGTCTTGCTGCAGGCGTGAGAGCAGGACTGTTCATTTATTTCACTGGAGGCACCTGATGAGTTTATGGAAAAGGATTGTATGTTATGGTCACCTAAAGTAGCCAGGGACGTGAAACGATGGCTCTTCTGGTCCCATCTCTTCTTTCTGATGTGTCTTACTGCAGAACAGCACTGTCTTACCCAATGTGATATCTGATTCTTTTACTAGACCCCAGCTTTCAATATCAATACAGAAATTGAAATTCTGAAGAAAATAGATCATGTGAGTACTGCTGTACATTTTTATTCCTTTTCACTGCCTGCTGTGCTGCTGTTGATCACTGACCTAAGAGGAGTAACTGAAGAGCAGTTCTGTTTAGAAAATGCAGTAGCGGATGCCTTTACTTGTAAAGCAACCTGTTGACCATTCCTTCTTTTCCTTTGTTTGATTACACTGCATCCTCACAGATCTGAGGTTTAAAAACCTTGATTAGCTGTGCTGAGAAGAAATTTCACAGGAGAGGTTTCAGCTTGAACCACTGCTGCAGAAATCTCTTTGATGCATGTTTCTCTAAATACTGCCAGATAACCCAATACAATGATCTGACTTCGGTGGCAGTTGTTGGAATTTGCATCCCCTTTCCCTCTGCATCCTCCCTTGCCCTGAAAAGGTTTTTCTTTCACATTTATGTAGTAGAGGGTTTGTGTAGCTCAGTGAACTTCTGCTGGCTTTCCAATGTGCTATTGCAGATGTGAGGTGGGTAACTCACACCTGGAGAAAGCAAGGTTGCTTGTGGAGCTGTCCTTGCAGCACCTGAATGTGTTAGTGTGTGGAGCTACAGGGGGAGAAGACAAGAAGCTTGAATGTGAAGTGTTTGCCAAAGCCTGAGATGCTGAGTGTTTGTTGAGCCGGCATGGTTACTGTTGTACTGAAATAGGAAAACTAAGATGATAAACTGTTGATAGTCTTTATTCTTACAAAATTCTACTTTTTACCTGTGTCCATTTGTGTTCCCTTTTTCATTAGCCTTGTTTAATCAAGATCAAAAACTTCTTTGAAGCAGAGGACTACTACATCGTTTTGGAACTGTAAGTAACTCGTCTGAAAGCAAATGCATAAAATGAAATGTTTTCCATAGCCACAAAGTATGTGTCTGTTTCTGCACTCTGAGTGAGATGTTTGCATGCTTGTTTTGTTTTTCCCTTGCTGCCTGCATTGTTCTTTGAAACCTCTGCAACCTAGGAACTAGGATCAGCAGGCAAGTAATCCCTCTCTGCTCTGAGGGTACTTGGGGCCTGCTTGCTCACTGGGCATTGTGGGTATTGTGGATTGCTGCTACTTTTTTGAACTCGTAAGTGGAGGCTGATCAAGAATCTTGTAGCAACTCCCAGCGAAGAGTGAGGAGATTAGACCTAATTCAGTAGCAAGTGAATTGTGGCTAGGGCATCGCTCTCTCATTTGCAATAATGTATTTCTTCTCTGTAGCCGGAATAGCCAAATATTTGATCGCAGGCTTGTCTAACAAAGTTAATCTTTTGGAAGTAAAATGCTGACTTGTTACCTGGCTTTGCTTTAGGATGGAAGGAGGAGAACTGTATGACAGAGTCTCAAGGCCAGTCAAGATGAAAGAAGCTGTCTGCAAGTTGTATTTTTATCAGATGCTGCTAGCAGTAAAGGTACATAATGATGAACTCTACACAGAAAAATAGGGTTCTGCACGTGAAGGTCACACAGGTGAATTTTTTTGTCATTTGTCACTTCTGAAACCTGTGCCAGCAATCAGCACAGTGCTCTTAACAAGTTGGTTTAATAAGATTCCTTACCACAGCCTGCTGTTTGCCAGTGTGAGCACTGCTGTGGGATGGTGAACTCCATTGCCTCTGCAAAGCAAAATGTGAACTTGGGTGTGATCACAATACTAAAGGCTGAAAGAGAGAAGGATGGAAAACCAGGGTTCCTGCAAAGGCAAGGCAGAGCCTTGGCTCTCCTTAGCTCTGCTGGTTTTACTGAGCTGAAGGCAGTAGAGCTGTCAGGACGGGCAGGGTGGCAGGCCTGGCCAGGCCCGCACACTGTGCTAACGCTGGGAGTTGAAGCATAGTGGTTTGCAGGCTTGGTTTCTGGGGCTTGGTGACTGGGCTTGGGAGTCAGGGCGCTGAGTTTTTTTGAGGAAGAGTCATGGCTCTAAAGGCTTCTTGCACAGCCATTTCAGAGACCCTGCCTTTGCTGCAGTGCAAATTGGGAAGCTCACACCCAGAGTCAGTTACTGGTCTCTGTCTCTGTGTCTGCATCTGTCCAGTATCTTCACGACAATGGAATTATACACCGAGATCTGAAGCCAGAGAATGTGCTGCTATCATCTTCTGAAGAGACCTGTCTTATAAAAGTAAGGAAGCATAGATTCTTCATTTAGAAATTCAGAAGTATTCCTTCCCACTTTTCTCAGTGTTGAGTCAAAGATGGGGGGGAAGGTGGGATTAGTTGTACAAACTACAAAGTAACTTCAAACACTGAGGATTTTTTTGGTAATGTCAATGCTCTATTTGTGGATACTCCTACACTTTTCTAAGAGAAGCTGCTGAGTGTTGTGCTTGAGGAGCACTTCACTGTCTGCACAGCTTCAGCTGTCAGCATTTGTTGGCTTTTTTAAAATAGCATCTAAATTTTGGGGTTCCAAACAGCATTTCCACAAATAGCCGGACAGCACAGGCTGACAGGATTTCTTGTTCGCTTGTGGGGGATTTTGTTGTTCTGGGGTTTTGGGGGGAGGGGAGCTTAGGATTGGGGGTTTTTAGGGGTGGTAGGGGTTTTCGCAGGTAGATTTGCATGCTGCACTACTTATCTTTGACGCAATCTCTCCTACTATGCTACAACTCCTTTATTCTCTGGCTGTCTATTTACCCCCAAATCCGAGAGTGTTTTTGATAATGTAAAGTGTTCCTGCTTCTCCTCTCCTGTTCTCAGTCGTTTACTGATCAAGTATTCTGTTATATTTGGGGCGAATTTTGTTCATGTTGTTGTTCTGGAACCGACTCGGAAGAAACTGAATGCATGTTGACAGTATGACATATTCTAGTACCACCAATCCCAGTGTGTAATGTGATGTTACCATTTTCAAACACAAGATTACAGACTTTGGACAATCCAAGATTCTTGGAGAAACTTCTCTTATGAAAACATTGTGTGGTACCCCCACGTATCTTGCTCCTGAGGTTCTAAATTCACTTGGGACTGCTGGATACAGCCGAGCGGTGGACTGCTGGAGTTTAGGAGTTATTCTTTTTGTATGGTAAGATCTTGTGTCGGTGGTAGCTTCATTGGGCAGGCACTGGCATGCATGGCTCCAGACTGGCCGCTTCACAATCGTTATCAGGAGGTGAGAGTGTGCTTAACTGTGAAGGTGTAAAAGACACTGTGGTAGCAGGTAGTGTAAAACATGTGAACTTGGTGCTCCATTTGTGTGACAGAACCTGTCTTAGTTAACTTGTTTTGTTCTTTGTGTAGCTTGTGTGGGTACCCACCATTCAATGAGCAAAACACTCATCTGTCTCTGAGAGACCAGATCACTCGCGGAGAGTATACCTTCATTGCAAAGGAGTGGAAGCATGTCTCAGACATGGGTATGGCTCCCTTATGGCATCTGGCAGAATATCCTGCTGTTCTCCTGCAGGTCCTCTTTGCCTCTAGTTTCCCTCTAGCTGTGTGTCATGCTGCATGTTGGTGTGTTTAGTTTTTACAGGGGGCTCTGCAGAATGTGTGTTGTGTTTTCCTTGAGTTCAGAGTCGAAGCGTTAGAACTGGTAGATTTTCACTGCAGAGAATTCTTGGTAATATTAACTACATCAGATAGAGTTTGTGGGCACATAGTCTTAAGGTCATGCCTAGTCCTAGTGAGATGTGTTGGATATGGTGACAAGTGAATCTAACTAAAATCTGTTATCCTAGCTCTGGACCTTGTGAAGAAGCTCTTAGTGGTGGATCCGAGCAAGCGTTTGACAACAGAAGGAGCTTTAGAACATCCTTGGCTTCAGGTAGGAATCAAGTGTGAACTGCAGCACAGCAAAACTGGGGTGTCAGAGATAACCTCAAAGGAAGTTCAGCAGCCCAAATATGATGAGGTTTTGTAGACAAAGTTTAATTTGCTTCTGCAAGGAGCCAGGGGAGGACTGCCTGCTCTTGTCACCAGAGATGTGATGCCTGCCTGATCCTTCTTCTGTGGAGTGTGCCCCTAAGGGATACAATGCTGGTCAATGAGAGCGTCAGGTCTTTAGCTTCATGGGAATAACAAGTGTTGTGGGAGCTTAAGTCTGGCTGTCCATAGGTTGTCTCTGACAGTAGCCAGCAGAAGAGCAGCTGCCATTTGGTGCCTCTCAAGGGCATGTCCTGCTCCCCACTTGCTATCTGGCTGTATGGTTTCTGCTGCTGCTGTAGGACCAGAGCAACCCCGCTGCTCCCTGGAGCTCACTCTAGGCTGAACAACCCCAACTCATTCAGGCTTTCCTTCTGGGCACACTTCTCGAGCTTGGTCAGGTCCCTCTGAATGACATCCCATCCCTCAGGTATGTCAACTGCACCTCTGAGCGTGGGGTCAGCTGCAGGCTGGCTGAGTGTGCACTCAATCTCACTGCCTTATGTCTTTCATGAAGAGGGTGAACAGTACTGCCCCCAGTTCAGACTCCTGATGGACACTGGTCATCAGCGATCTTCATCCAGACCTTGAGCTGTTGACCATTAGTCTCCAGCAATTCCTTGTCCATTGAACAATCCATCCATCAAATCCATCTCTTTCCAATTTTAGAAAGGATGGTGTGAGGAACCTTGTCAAAGGCCTTACATAAGCCCAGACAGCATCCACAGCTCTTCCTTTGTCCATTGGTGTAGTTGTTTCATCATAGAAGGCCACTAGGTTGACCAGTCAAGACTTGTCCTTGGTAAAGCCATATCAGGAAGGTGTTTATCTGGGAGGACGTGGGGAAGCCTCCTTTACTACTTTATTGTTCATTCATTCGTTAATTGTTGATCCATTAGCCAAAATGTGGGCTTTTACTTGAATATTCCATATCCTACTGAGAGTTGCTGCCTTTTTTCCACAGGATGAAGATATGAAGAGCACATTTCAACAGCTCCTTGCTCAGGCATGTGCCAGTGTGAACCCCCCGCAGACATGGAAAATGGTATGTCTGTCAGATTAACACTGCTGCAGAGAGAAACTGGGTTCTTGAGTAGTCCATAATAAGAAAGCTAGTTAATTTGGGTAGCTTAGAGAAGTGGGCATTCTGGCTGTGTGCAGCAGTCCGATCATCATCTCTGCTTTTGTGCTTGGGCAAGGCACATTGTTGATCCTGTGTGCTTTTGGTGGATCCAAGTCACAAATGTTTGGTGTGTGATGGTTTAGAATGTTGTTGTGCCAGCCATTGACAGATGTTAGTTAGGGTAATTTTAAACAGTAGCGGAAGATGAAGCTGGGGGCAACACCTTGTGGGAGGAGGGTCAAAAGTTATTAGATAGATCTTGGTAGGGAAGCATTTGTTGTGCTGCTGCTTTGGTCACAGAAAGGAGGCTTTATCCAACACCTGTAATTCTGTAGCAAGTGAACTGCTGTGGCTCAGCCGTAGCTGGCTTCCTGCACCTATCCTGCTGTGTCTTTCTTTTAGCCAACCACAAGAAAGCGTCCCCATGAAAATGAGGAAGAAGCTGGCTCTGCTAAGCGTGCTGTTCCTTCTACATCATTGCAGAACATGAGGTGAATGTTTGCTTTTCTTTATGGAAAGCCGAAATTTTATTTAAGAAAAATCTTAATGGAATTACCGTTGAAAATGCAATTGCTAAATAAAACTATATTTGTAAGACTGAAGTGACTGCTGTGTGCACATGAGGACATGCACAAATGTTTGTGTTCCTTCTTCAACTGTCTGACTCAAGGAGAGTATCAGAAAACTCATTAGCTAAAATACTAAAGATTTAGCTTCATCATCACCTCCACTCTGTTTCTTGTGGTCCAGCTTCTACATTAGGCATGGAAATAATACTTAGTCATCACAGATAAACAGGGAATGCTAAGTTCGCCTTTGGGGCCAACCTACTACCTGTGGAAAGGTGTTTTACAGGAACCAGTGGGCACAAGTAAAATTCATTGGAGACCAAGGTACTTCGAGCAAGCGATCACTAGAGAATGCCGAAGGCGAGTAGCACGGGAGCCAGGGCTGCAGCCCTTCCATACACAGTTGACAGCCCCGGGGGACAGGGACCCGGGCTAGCCTCGACCTCCCCGCTCGGCCTGGCCCGGGATGCTCCCCCGCGATCCAGTCGCCGTAGGCATCTGAAAGCACAGGCCCGAGTGAGCCCAGGAGAGCGTCTCGCCGCGGCCAATGAGCAGTCGGGGGCGGTGGCCAGTGGCTGGGGGGCGGCGCGAAGAAGGCGGGGCCAGGGCGCTGAGAGCACAGCGCCAGCCGCACAGTGAGGGGGCGCTGGAGGAGGGAGGCCTCCGGGCAGAGATCGATCTGGGATAGGGCCAGCCTGGGCACCGACCGCCGTGCCACAGCCCTAATGGTGCCTGGGACCTGCGTGTGTCCCCCCTGCAGTGCGTGTCCTGTCGGCANCTGCACGGCCCCGGCTGTGGGCACGGCGCGGGCCCTGAGACCTCAGTGGGGATGGTGGTCCCTGCGTGCCTGCTTGGCAGGTGGCCCTGGCAGGTGAAGGCTGCTGCAGCTCTGAATTCTCCCCTTCTTTGCTCAATACAGGCAATCATGAGTGACCGAAAGGCAGTGATCAAGAATGCGGACATGTCAGAGGAGATGCAGCAGGATGCTGTGGAGTGTGCTACTCAGGCCTTAGAGAAATACAACATCGAGAAGGACATTGCTGCTCACATAAAGAAGGTAAACGTGTGCTTGTAGTGTCCTCGTGAAATCTATGCACATGAGACATGAAGCAGGGAGAATGGTGACAGGCAAGTGGCTCTAGAGAAACAAGTTCCAGAGACACTAGAGAATCAAGTTGCACTTCTTCTGCAGGGCACGTGCAGCCCCAACAGCCTTCTAGCTTCAGCCTTCCTGGGGAAACAGACCTTGATCTCCAGGTCCTTTGTTAATTGCCAGGGATTTTGCCGTGGTATTTTCATTGTGGCTATAAAAATAGGCAAAAATGTCTTTTTTTTTTTCTTTGAAAAGATGGCTTCTTTGCTAGTAAAACTGTTTAACAATTTTCCCTACCCTTCTGCCCCCTTAGTGCTTGCATTACCCTACTCATTCTGCTGTGAATGAGGAAAGAATCTCCCCACCTCCATGTCCCTCCCCAAATCCACAGCATCCAAAGCCCAGGCTAGCTGATGCAGAGCTGGTCTATTTCACCATTTGGCTTTGAAAGAAGGAATCATGGGAAAAAATCCTTGTCTTTGTCAGGTGGACTTTTAATGACAGCTTAACCAAAACCTAAGAAACCCAAGTTCTCACTGCTGCAACTCAAAGACCAGTCGGTCTCTCTCTGCATCCACACCACTGGTAACTGAATTTCCTTGATTTGTTTGCATTGTCCAGTTTTGGCCACATCTGTTATGTTGCACTTGAAGGGAAATGCCACTGTAAGAAACACCATGGGAGTCACTCCATCCACAGCCTTAGTCTGTCAATTGCAGTGGAAAGCAGCTGGCTACCACTTGGCTTGCAGCAAAGTTGTGGAAAGAGTAGCTATAAAAATCAGTGCCTCTCCAGCCCACAATGGTCTAAACACTTCAAACATTTTTTCTTGAGGGGAAAAAGGGTAGCTGATGTTCTTCTGGGTCTGGCTGCTGAACAGCTACCTGTTGCACAAGTTCTTAGAACTTGTCAATCTTGATAGCCTTAAAATTCCATGGCTTTGATATTCCTCAGGGCAATTATCCTTCCTGGTCTTTGCCACATAACAGACTCACAGTTTGAAACCTGAGTGAATGGCAACAATACCAGCATTCAAATTTTGATAATTCACTTTGAAGAATCCTGCATCTTCTATCATTGCCTTCAGCTCCTCCTGAAAAAGAATAGTTCCGTCATTTTAACAACTTCAAAGCCAGCTGCTTGCCAGATTATGCTGTGGCTGCATTTTGTGTGTTGTAAGTTCAGAGGAATGTTGTCTGACCTGAGGGGGAAAACGTCGGATGCTCTCCACAAGATACTGGTAAGACTTCCAGTCACCTGCGATAATCTCACCCAGAACAGGGATCACCTGGAAACTGTACAGGTCATAGAGCCTGCACAGACAGACAGCAAATGCAGATCAATACAAACAAATCTGAAGCCAGCCCTATCAAACACAACCTGAGCTCTCGATCACTATGCTATGGAGGCTGTATGTGGTTTTACAAGTGCACAATGAGGTGGCCTCAAAGTGTCTCCGTCTCTTATTCTGGCTGAGTACAAACTACAGAGGCTTGTGATGTGGCATAAAGCATCACCGTGTTCCTACCTGGAAAGAAGAGGGTTGTTGATATGACTAAATTCAAGGCACAGAAATCTTCCTCCTGGTTTCAGCACACGATAGGCTTCCCGAAGGGCCTGAGACAAAGCAGATGCAATAAGTTCTGTTTGTGTAGAACAGCACTTGCCTACAATCATGCCACATGATGGCAACACATTGATGAACTGAGGGGAGTAAATAGATTCCTGACAAGAATCTCCAATATTTACTTGTGGAGAAGCATCCCAAGACAAGTACAAAACCCCCTCCAAACAACCAAACCAAACACTCTTGCTGTTAATAGACTTGCAGCAGGCTTTGTGTTGAGACTATGATGTTGATCTTGCAATTTTTCCTTCTTTTTAGTACTCTCAGCTGATGAAATCTTTGCCAGCAGAGCTCTTATTACAGACTAAGTCCAGAAGGGAGAAGGTGCATTCCACTTATTTCAAATGCTTCAGGAGTAAACAAAGATATTCCTTTATCCAAAGCAATTCTTCCTTTGCTAGAATAAACCCCTTCAGGCAAATCGCAAGCACTCTATGTCAGAAGCGCTGCAGTGACTTACCAAATCAATACGAGTTACGTTGCGGATTCCGAAGGCAATTGTGTAAACATCAAACTT
The DNA here is from genome assembly GCA_013399775.1 of Semnornis frantzii. Taxonomy (NCBI): domain Eukaryota; kingdom Metazoa; phylum Chordata; class Aves; order Piciformes; family Ramphastidae; genus Semnornis; species Semnornis frantzii. Next base: position 91,975 of record VWYK01093493.1, read on the forward strand.
AGCATCATCAAAGGGAAGCTCTTCAGCATCCCCAAGTACCCAAGACAAACCTGTAATGAAAGCCAAGAGCATGGTATTGAACAAGCCTTATAGAACTCAGACTGCTCCAGAAACACTAGAACTTAATCCAGAAGGAAATTGTTAAAACTAGGATGTAAATGCTGTATTTTTCTTGGAGGAAAAGACACCTTTCTCTATACTTACAAACCTTTCAGTGGTTAATGCTGCATATCACCCAAAACATTCTTCTGCATGTATGTACATGTTGTGTTCACAGTGCCTTAGTCTGTCAACTGCAGTGGAAAGCAGCTGGCTACCACTTGGCTTGCAGCAAAGTTGTGGAAAGAGTAGCTATAAAAATCAGTGCCTCTCCAGCCCACAATGGTCTAAACACTTCAAACATTTTTCTAGAAAGGTTCCATAAACTCAGGAACATGAGAAGCCACACTGCCTCCACCAGCACTATCAGTATGTGATCCTGTTGCAGCTGTGCTGCTTCCTACAACCCCAACTGATCAAGGCCATGATTCTGTGAAGCATGAACAGTCTCCTACAAGGGAAATCAGCAGTTTCAAAGAGCAATGTGCTAGAAAGTGACATGGGAGAGAGCAAAATACAGCAGAAAAGAACAGCTGTTGCCAGGAGACGCTGGGACTTAGTTTTTACAAAAGATACCTATCTTTAGATGTAGAAGGTGCTACGTGCAAGGGAGCACACCTTACTGAAGTAGCAATAGCCAGTGTTACTGAAACAGAATTGGAAAGGATACCTATGAAGCCAGCATCGGTAACAGACTTGGAGCAAGAGAAAAACTGCCCCTCAGAAGACACCATGGTAAAATCACAGGCCAGGAGTTTAACTGGGTACAGTAAAAGGGTGTCCATTCCCAAGCAAGAGCCACTGGGGCACATGTAGCATAGCCAGCTGCTGCTGCTTGCCAAAATGCACCATCAACAGCTGTCCAACACAGGTCTTTTTGGCATGCACAGCCCCCACTGTTGGTGAATGTATACAGGAACCTCTGCTCCTTAACAACTTTAAGGAAAACAAAATTAGAGCTCAGACAATCATCAGATAAGCAAGCTCAGAAATCACTGTAACAAGGAGGAACTGCAAGAAAAACACAAGGCAGGATGTGGATATGTGCTGAACAAGGGAGTGAAAAGGTATAAGAAGTCAGAATTGTGGCACAGTGCATAAGGCAATCCAAGCAAGAAGAAGATAGTTTGACTTCTACAGCTATGATGTATACAGAAAGAAAAAAAAACCTCACAACTAAATATTAATTTTGATAATTGGGTAAATCACAAACATACCTAAGAAGTGGAGCAAGTTAAATGAAATGCTTTATTCATAGTAGCTGGGAGACAACATCAAGCTTTATTTTAGGTCCCAAGCTACTGTCATAAAGCCTTTATAATGCTGGTGCAGTTCAGGTGTTCCCAAACTATGATGCATAAAAAGAGCCCTGGACAGACTGGCAAGCTGTTCAGATAAGCATTCCACAATCAATTTGGCAGAGATGGAAGAACCAATGCTTTTATAACTATTCAGCTTCCTTAAGAAAAGGGAGAGGCTGCTAAGCAAGAATCTGGAAGAGTAGCTGACAAAGTCCACGCCAGCAGCTTGCCTTTCAGCCCCTTTGAGGTACGGAGCTGTTCTGTACCTCCTCCAGCCTCCCCACAGTGCTAGGAGCTGCCAACAAGCGGTAGATGGTTCCCTGGCTGCAGCTCTGACAGCCCCAGTGTAGGTGTGTGAGTGCACAGTGGAAGGACATACAAAAGCTCTCAACATACATGCAGAGACTGCCCAGGGCATTCCTAATGGTGGTACCCAGCAGTAAGCTGATAAGATATTTGTCAAGTATCCATTTCTGAAGAAGACAAACAATGATCATGCAAACACTGATCCACAAGCAGGGCTTCTTCCTCTATGTCTTACTTCTTAAAATCAGGCTTTTTTATCACTTGGCACAGTCTCCAACAAACTCTGGAGATCAGTAAATAATCCACTGACCTGCAAACTAACATTTCACGTAATTAGGTTTCTGAGTATTACTAGCACATGCTCCAACTGTACACAACACACTTTAGTTTGTGCATTTGGTATTTCCTGCCCTTACTCTTAAAAATACCTATTACAGTATGTTTAGTGTGAGCATTCTAGAGCTGAGCTCTTTTGCTTCATCTCCCCTAGCAAAATCAGATGCATTTGCGCAGAGAGAAGCAGCAAGTTTACATGATTTGACCAGTTCACATCAGACTTCATGGGCACTTCTGCACACATCTTCTGAAAGTTCCAGCACTATTCAAGAGGATCGGTGTATGTCTGAACCTGTGTATGAACTACCTGTGCTCACTGCCAAAGTGACTCAGTGCTGGCAGATCTGCAAGCACAGAGCACAAATCCTGACTGCACAAGGACCACCCTCATCGTCACGTGCCGATGGCCTGACAGCTGCTGTGTGTTCAATGCCAGTGAAGCAGTATAAAGCAGGACCTACCTTCCGAGTAGCCAAGATGCTGCGCCTTCTGCTTCCCAACTTTTAACATTTCTTTGTTGATGTCACAGACCACCACTCGGGAATCCCCTAGTGACTTCACTTTGTCTTCCTGGTAAGTTTCAGAAATCTCCTGCCAGGATAAGTTCTGCTGCTGCCTCAGCTTCCGCTGGAGCTGGCGTTCCCGCACGGAGCGGACGTAACTGAGAAACCTGAAGGCAATGTCACCTGTGTTTGTTTTCAAAGACAGACACGTTCTGAAATGTGCTTCAGTTTCTTGGAGCCAGAAAACAAGTTTTTAAACATCAAACCAAGTTAATTTTCATATATTTTTAATATATTTACTAGAATACAACAGTGTACAGTGTGTGCATATGAACATATGTAAAAGGAACATACTAAACGCAGTCTGTGACTGCCTACGAGTGGAAAGGTTTTCAGTGCTATAACACTTTCAGAGCCTTAGAGTAAGAGAGTTCAGAATAAAGAAGTCAGCTCTCAAGGGTTCTCTGCGAAAGTTAAGCAGATGCTTCACTAATTTTTAAGACAGAGAACTGAGGGGGGGAAAGACAACTGGAGTCTAATCAGACAAACTGTTCAAAACTGGTGTGGCACTGTCATGCAAGACTTAAAATTAATTTACCTGTTCCTCCAGCAACATCAAGAAGAAGTGTTCCTGGGGAAGGGTTCATCTTACGTACAAAGATATCCTTCCATATTCGATGAATCCCTAGAGTCATTGAATCGTTCATAACATCGTATTTCTTGGCCACACTTTGAAACACCTGGTAAACTGCAACGCACCAACACGAGAATGAGATGCAGTTTACTTAAGCATGCTCCCGCAGAAATAAAGCGTGTCCTTTATTACCGCCTGGAGGTCTGCCACTAAGTGCAACCAAAAAAATACCGCCTGAAAACTCCGCCAAAATCCCACTGAGCTTGCTGCCGACAGACGCCTCTCTGAAGAAGCACAGCCTCTGCCCGTAGCCCTCCGGAGCAGAGCGGGAAAACCCATCCGCGCCAACACTGCCGCTTTGCGCCGCGACTCCCCGTAGCGCCCGAGCGCTCACCGCATCTCCAGCACCCCTCCACGGCAGCTGCACGCCGACTGCCAGGCAGCAGCCTTCCAGCCCGGCCCTCCCGCGCCGCGCCGTGCCCTCCCGCGCCGCACGGCTCCGCACGGGAACCCGCTGCCCTCACTTTTCTCCCTCCTCTCCGCCTCCGTCACGGTCTGGAAGCCAAAATGCGTCTCCGGCCCGGCGGCGAGGCCTCGCAGGGANCGGAGGCCTGGGCCGGGCTCTGTGCTCGGCCGTAGCGCCCGCGGCCGGGACACTAGCACTGTCCTGAAGCTCGCCGAACATCCCGGCGACGAACACCGAGGCTAGGGTAACCCTCCCCCCGACACACCTCACACCGCGCATTTGAGTAATTTTGCAGGTAATTTAATTTCTACATTTTTAATCCCGCAGGTTTTAGGTTAAAGTAAAACCTCGCAGTTTGGTTTGTGGATTCTAACGAACGGAGAGAAGCGAAAATTTGCATCTGATTCCTGTTAGGATCCTGTACCTAATAAGCATACTCATTAGGATTAGTACTTTATTAGCAACTAGGAACCTATTACATTTTTTTTTTTTTTTTTTTCCAAAAGATGCCCAATCCAGAAACCTTAAGCTTGGCAGACATAAGTGAATTATCCATTCCTTACAAGAGGTTACACCACCGTTAGGCAATCTGACCAGACTGCTCTCCCCGAGTACCTGTTAGCATCACTTGCCGAGACCCTGGGTCCTCGTTGAGATGTATGAACACCATTGTTAGCCCCTCCATGTTTTTCTATCTACGGAATTTAGCAAAGCCTATTTTTTGTTTGTCCTCTACACTCTTAGCAGAGCACCTTGCAAAACACCACATTTGATTTTACGAGTTTGTTTGTATGAGCGTTTTTTCCTGTGATTTGGGTTTTTTTGGTGTCTGACTCAACTGCATAGAGGAATAATCTCTGTCTGCCAGCAAAGTCCCCAGAAGAGCCTCTCTCACACCGCAGTCACAGCTACCATAGAGATCTCAGCAACCAGACACGCTCAGGCAGTTCAGCTCTGAGGAAATAAAAGGAGAGGCCAAACAGAGGCCGCACGCTGCCTGTAGGCAACCAGCTCGGGCACACCCGCAAGAAGAGTACCGCGGATGCGGCGTGCTCGGGGTTCGCCCCGGTGGAGGCTTGGAGAGGCTCTGGGACACCCGACTACCGCCAAGCCTGAGCGCGGCTACCCGTCGCTATGAGAACGGGTGCGGGCGCAAGGCATGCCGGTCTGAAAGAAAGTGCTGAAGTAAAATGCTAGGAGATGGCCACATCCTGGCCAATGAGCGACCGGAGTGGTGGTGGCACTGACCAATGGTTGGCAGAGAATGCGGAGTGGGTGTGGCTGGGTGCCGGAGGAGGCGGCGGCGCGCGCGGGTCGGTTAAACCGGCGCGGCGGCGGAGGGAGCTGTGTGTTGCTGTTCTGTGTGCCGCGTCTGCTCCCTTCCGCGCAGGGCTGTGCCCGCGGCAGCGCTCCAGCGGTGAGGAGAGCGTCATAGGGGACTCGAATGGTGGGTGGGGCAGCTGCCGAATGAGGAGCGATCGGGCCCTGGCGATGGGAGGGCCGAGGCTGGGCAGCCGGTGCCCGGACAAGCCGCTGCCTCCTCTGTTGCCAGGACCCTTCCCCGGCACCCGCCTCTGCCTTGCCGGCATCCTGGA
>VWYK01093499.1:0-19989 GCA_013399775.1 Semnornis frantzii
TGGCTGTTCTGTGTCCAAAGGCTGTGTTGATAAAAGATAGGAGCAGGTGACACAATGTGCTCTACCCTTGTATTTCTGCTTGCTGCTGCCTTACTGCATCTTGAACTGTCTGCGAACTGCCTGCTTCAGGTTTACCAGGAGCAGGCTCTGAATGCCTGCAGGCAATTAGCCTGCACAGCCAGCGTGACACTGTGCCCAGACTGCACATGGCATTGCATCCTGCTTGCACCTGACAGCCTCCTGCCAAGATGGGAAGTCCTGGAGACACACAGATCATCCAGAGAGATCAGGACCAGGTCTGAGAGTGTTTGCATCGTTTTCCTAGCAGCCTGGGAAGTCCTGAGAAGAATCAGAAGCCTTAGCAGCTGACAAGACAGTAACAGAACCCCATGAAGGTGTTTGGGCACTGTCTGAAGCTGCAGCCAGCCCTGCTAGTCAGGAGATAATTTGTGAGTAATACTTAAAGCCTCTTGTAATTCACCATTGCCATCTGCCGTAGGCAGAAAGGAGCTCCCTGAGGCCGTCTAGTGGGCTAGCAGAGTACTGACCGCAAGTGGTGTATTGACCACAGCAACCTTCCCTTTCAGTTCAACTGAGTTCAATTAATGTTACACTATTGCTAGTTACTTGTTCTACATCCTGTGTTGTTATTTGTGTAATGTTTCCATGACTATTGCAGAAGAACCTGATTATCATTAGAATCAGTGGTTGGGGGTGGCAAGAGTTTTGAATGCCAAAATTAATAAACAATATGACTATTGGAAAAAAATACCATCTCGCATTAATTAATTACCCCTCCATTACAGGGATAAACACCAAAAGCAGGCCAGGCCTGGCTTGGTGCTGACACAAACACAGCTTTCCCTGAGGTCTCTGAAACTGCAAAATGAGTCACCAGGAGCTGATTCAGTTTGTCAGATGAAGTTACAGAAGGAACAATCAAAAGACTTTTAGAAATCTGCTATGTGGCAAATTCCATAGAGCCTGCCCCTGAGATGATGAGAATTTTCTGTTGAGTTAGAAAAAGGGTTCAGCATCCATATTTACAGAAACACAAACAAAACTGCTTCCTGCTCCTCAGTACCCAGCAACACACTTCTGACTTTCGCAGCGCTTTGCTGTACCTTCTCAATACACACATTCTGCAGAGAGGAGTTGTCTGAGCCCCAAAGCCATTGTAGAAAAGAGCTCAAAGCTCCGTGCCTTGTATTTTAGCATGATTGCTAAGGATGATCAGGAGGAAAATCTAGCTTGTGGGACAGGGCTGGCCTGAGTGACCCCTGCAGGCAGGCAGAGGTGTACAAAATGCATCCCCTAATGGAGGTTACTGCAGTAAAAGTGGACGTGCCCCTGGCAGCTGGATGAGAGCACACTGCAGTGCTTCACACCCTGTCTGCTCTTCCTGCCCCCACACCGTAGCACCAGTCTGACCAGTGCTGCTCTGCCAGGCTACTGCAGCAGGAGCTGCAGTTCGGCACAACAGATTCAGTTGCCAGTCAGCTCTTGCCGATGTCTGCGCTGCAAGCAATGGCTAACGGTGCAAAGCAAGAACAGTCTGCCTCTGCCTTCATTCCAGTGACTACCTCCAGCCTCTCTCTCACATGGCCGTGCCATGAAAACAGCGTTTGATCCTCCCAGAGCCGAGAGAGGAAGCTCCTGTTTGCACAAATAGTCTGCACTTCATTTTAGCAGATGAGCAACTGCTTGCCAATCACGTTGGTCACCTTAGAGTGTCGCCATCAGGAGGATTCTTCAGACCCAGGGTGGGATCATGCCTTCGTTTCAGGTTTCCTTTTGCATAGTCATGGATCAGCTTGCAGCACTTTCAGCCGTAGATGTAGCTCAGCAGCTCCTTGGGCCCAATTTAAAGCCTGGGAGGACTGCAGGCTGAGCTAGGTGTAAACAAGTCTCTCATCCTGGAGTCCTCTGAAAGCCTCCAGCCTTCTGAAGGCTGCTCTCATCCTTCCTTCATCTGCTCCACTCTCTCAGTTCACTCTCAAAGTGTTAGGGAATGCCCAAGACTGTTGTTAGCTTTTACACTTCCAAAATCCCCAATCCCATGACATTTTCCCTGAACTTAAGTCCTTCAATTTCTTTATTTTGTGTGTCCTAAAGATTTTCCTGTACAACTTCAGCCTTACAGGATTATTATTTGCCTTTCCAAGCCTCTGTTCCTAACAACACCTTCATCTATTCCTCTTTCAATTCCAGACTTTTCTTTTGGGGTGGGTGTTGGTTCTCAGAGCAATTTTCTAAAGTTATCAGTAAGTGTTTTTGGCTGGAACAAAAGTGAAAAAAATCAACAGAAGCACGTGGAGTCAAGTTCTGTCAGTGTCACTCTGTAATAAAATAAGAACAACAACAAAAAAAGCCTGTTTGAGAGATTAAAAAGTCTCAGTAAAGGGAAGGAAAAAAGAGAAAGTTCTATAGAGAACACAAAGCTCCAGGGGTGTTATGACATGCATTGGCGTCATGCAAAAGAATGATTTGTAAGCTTGAACTCTTGGTGATTCAGTTAATATGTTCCTCTTTATGCACAGAAATGATTAGTGCCTGTGTCTAAGTAATATTAGAGGGTTGGGTATCCTATTAATTAGGCACTTAGCATTCAAAGCAGAGATAACAAGCTGTGATTCCTGAAAATTAAAGACAGAGCATTTGCTGTTACTACTTCCGCCTGTCAAATCTTATTCACTTTGATATCAGGAGGAGAGAAACATCCTAAAAGTTTCATGAAGACTCCCCAAGGAAGCAGGAATGAGTTTCCCTGCTGCTGTGCACTGTCTGCACCACACAGAACGGGGCAGAGAGATGGGGCAGGGAAACGAAGCTTTCGTCTGTGCATTTTCAGACTGGTCTCAGTGTTGTTATCCTCATGTGCCATCACCTTTGTGTCAGCAGAAAGGGCTCCAGAAGAGCTGGAGGCACCTTCCAGGGTGACTCCTGCAGGATTTGGAGAGAGGCCTGGGCAGTTGCCTTTCCAAATTGCTGTCAAGGCTTAATGTAATGTGCAGTGCAAGGCAACAACACCACCAGGCAGAGCTTCCTTTCCCCCATCTTCTAGAGCTTCAGTCCAACGCTTCACAGCTGTGCATCATGCTTCAGTACTGATCACAGATTGCGATGAATGGATTTTCCTCCCACTCCTGCTAGTTGAGGGGACAATGTGCTAGTAGAACTTCTCATACTAAATATTGCAGAGCCACAGAACAGTGTCTGATAAGCATTTCAGCCGGAAGAAACCCTCCAGAGTTCTCTCAGAAGCAATCTTGGGCACTAGAGAATCTTGGGCACTAGAAAGCCTTTTGGCCATTCATTTTCTGAGCCATGCAGGGTTAAGGCTGCTTTATCGCCCAACAGGCTGCTGCCAGGCCTTGAGGGAAGCCACCACACCAAGCCCTGGAGGAGATGCCTGGCTCAAAGGGGTGTAAGTGGATGCTGCTACCTTCATGTGCTGGTGCTACACAGCAGGTGAGTGATATGGAGAGCTGCACCAGCAGCCTGCCCAGCCTGCCGAGGAGGCAGTTACTGCAGTGCCTGCATTTGCAGCTCTAGCACTGCCCTCTCTGAAATGCACACATACTCAGAAAGAATACCTGATTGCTGCTTCCTGGCCTAGGCAAAGAATAAATAGAATCTGTGTTGTCCTGGTAGTCGTGTGAAGCTAGGAGCTAAATTCATCTGCCCTTACCCCAGTGGAGACACAGACTCTGTAAGGCTACACTCCAACTGCTTCTCCATCTTGGAGCATAGGTTTGAGCTCACATTTGCCAATCTAGCCATGTGCCAAGGTGAGTGGTATTTTAGACCCACAGCACCCTTGCAACAGCAAACTTCAGTGTGCCTTTACAAATCCGTGCTCCTCTATGAGTCTGACACAGACAGCTCAGCTGCCTTGTCTGTGTCACGCACACAGAGCCTGCCTGCCTGCTTTGGCTCTTTGATAGCCACACTGTAGTTTCAGCACAAGTTCCTTGCCTGCTTTGATTGCTTGTGTAAGAAATGTGACTTGAAAGCCAAGATCAGTACCATTGTCACACTCCAGGATGCAACACTGAAACCAGCAAGACTCAGATCCCTGATCTACAACTGAGGGAAAAGTCCTAGCCAAAAGGCAAAGAAGTCAGAGTATCAAGCAGGAAATGATGGGGAGGGCTTTTATAGTCCTAGTCCCAGTCAGCTGGACCTTCCCCTAGCCTAAAACCTAAGATACAAGGCTCTCCTAGCATGGAAAAGCTGGATTCAGCACACCAAGCATGGAAGGGTCTCTACACAGCCCCCTCCCTTATCTGGTGGGCAAGAGGTTAGATGGCACACTCGGGGTATAGATGTGCAATATCTCTGCTGTGAGATCCTTGCAGCCATTGATAGAAGTTGATAGAATGTGGTTTTTTTTTTCAAAGTGCATGCTCAAAGTGTCATAAAACCACTGAAACCCACAGTGCAGGGCTCTGAGAAGATACAGCAACTGATCCAAGCTTCTCTGCAGCACTGTCAGGAGGTTTTCATTAAAAATGTGAATAACTTCACAGACATTTCCTCCAGGTAATCCTGAAGTGAGCTGTTCCAACAAGCTGTGATAGCAAAGGATTAGCTGTGCACTGCAGCAGCCCTTTTTACTTCTAAGCCTGGTTCATCAGTGTCCTGGCTCCCAGCATCTTCCAGAAGCCTCACCTTCATCATGCAAAGAGTACCTCAGGTTTGCAGCAGAAATTCCCTAGCTCGTGACAGCATAGCTGCCTTCTTGGCCTTTTCTGGGTGAGCTTCTGAAATGCTCTCTTCATACCTATTCCAGAGCTGCTGTACGATGTATTCAGGCTGCTCTTTGCCATTCCTTAGCCACCACCAGGTTTATGCTCTTATCTAGCAAACCACTCTGGAAGTGCTGATGTCATAGTCTGGAATTTGGATTTTGGAGATGTAAGTTGTGTTGCTGACAGACAATTTCAACAATTGTGGAACTTCAGCTGGAACACCACGGCCAGGAGACAACTGAGCTACCTTTGTTTCCTAGTGGCAAGAGTCTTAGCTTGTCAGTGTAACAGCAGCGTGGCTGCAGGACTTCCTTATAATCCAGACTGCATCAGGTTTTGCTCAGGTTCTAGGTAAAACACTGACCTAGGTAAAACCAGACATTGCTCAGGTTCTAGGTAAAACACTGAAACTCTCTCAGCTGCAGCCTTGCATGCTCAGCCTGTGGGCTCAGACATGATTCATCCTTGCAGGGTGTCAGATATTCACTGGAGAAAAAAGTCATGCCCAAGGTCAGAGTCTCCCTTTGCACAGACCCTGCTCTTCACGGGGTTTCACAGGTGCAATTGAAGAGAAATTTTGACACCATTAGGAGAATTTAGTTAACACTTCTGTTAAAGATGTCTGAGATGGGAACTGCTCCCTGTTACATCACTCAGCTGTTACCTGTGCCTGTTTTGGTTCTTTCTTTGCACAGAAGGCGATAATGGTTGTTTTTTTCCCCTGAAAGCCATCTGACAGAAACCTGAAACCCCCTGAGTAGCACTGCTGAGACCCCACCTGGAGTACTGCCTCCAGTTCTGGAGCCGCTGGGACAAGAGGGCTATGGAGGTGCTGGAAGGTGTCCAGAGAAGGGCCACAAGGATGAGCAGAGGGCTGGAGCTGCTCTGCTGTGAGCAGAGACTGAAGGAGTTGGGGCTGTGCAGGCTGGAGAGGAGAAAGCTCCCAAACCTAACAAACACCTCCTGTTCTTCACTAGTATGTGTAAACATGGGTCAGATCATGTCCCAGTCTCAGCTTTTCCTGTGGGATCAGTATTTGGACGTTAGAGCAGGCAACCCTGACTGCCTTGCGCATGGCCACGAGTGGCAACAGGGGCTCCAAACAGCCTGAACTCTCTAGTTCCTGCAGGTCCAAAAGGCAGAGAACAAAGTTAATTGAGCTCTCCTTCCTGGAGAGCCAAGAGAGAGCCAAAGACTGACCCAGCTCAGGGGTGTCAAACACCCAGAGAGAAAGCAGTGCTTCACTGCTGCTGGGCTACCACCTGGGGAAGGAGAACTGCAGCTTGCCTATGGATGCTGGTATGGACACAACCAAGTCACTATTGAAGCCTCACTGATCAAGTTCCCAAGGAATTTTCTGGAATGATCAAGAAGGTTCTTTTGAATTCAGGGTTCCGGTACCCATTTTGTTTTCCCTGACCCAACTTTCCTCACTTCTCCTTCTTTTCTGTGAATTATTTTCACTCTGTCATGATTATGAAATGCCTACTTTTGGTCCTGAGCCTGTGTGTCCCTGAGCACACTCTTAGCCTTTAACTTTAAGGGTGTGTGTGTGTAAAACCCACACAGTTGTTTAAGTCCAAAGTGATAGAGTGAAGAGGTTTTGCAATGGCTTTGGCCAGATGCTTGACAGTAGCACATAGAGTGGGCATAACAGATGAGGTGCAATGTGCCTGTGAGAAGTAAATAAATGCTAAGCACTTTTACACCTCTTCGTTCCTCAAAGAAACGTTGACCTTGCTATTGCTCGTGGTGTATATAAATAAAAATAAATGAAGATGCTTCATGCTGAGCCAAGTGATGGGTTCTGGAATAGCAAGGAAGTTCTACACTGCATCAAGGTGTGCCATAAACCTTTAATTTCCTTGAAAAAACAGTGATTTATTTTATGGTAATCTCCTTTTTGCTGAACAAGTGGTTGCAGTTTTAGTGGCAAAGTACAACAGCTGGAAACTTAATGTAGGGAGCAGCTGAGCACTGCACAAAGCTGTGCATGCAGAGAGGCTTGCAGCCTAATGCAGAGGTCAAAAGGCACATTGCTCCTAAATGACACCAGAGAAATAGCTTGGAGTGGTGCCCCTTCCTTAATTCTGAGCTGTAAAGAACAGACAAATTAAAATGTCAAATGCTGAAAACTGCTTTATGATAAAGCACTTGAGCCAACAATCAGATTCCCAAATACCACATGTGTGATGGCAGATTGACAATGGAGAGACTGCTGTTGATTTTCAGCAGTCATCAGAACAGTGAGGCACTGCTGGAGTTCAGCGATCATTTTTTTATCACATTGGTATTTTAAAACAAACAAAAAATCCTAAACTGAGGTGGATATGGCCCCTTAATTCGGACAGCAAATGCTGGTTCTGCTGGAAATAATTTGGTTTACTTCTTACAGGCACTGATATTTGTGCTTTTACTTAGTGAAATGCTGTAAATAACTTCATAGCAGCTTACACAACTGAGAGAGAGGCTGAAGAAAGCAGATAACTCTGAGTGCAAAAGAATGGCTTTCTCCAAGGCAGGAGCTAATGATGGCACAAATAATGGTCCTGCACTAATCCTGCTGCAAGCCTCTGCATTCTGCAGGTGTGTGTGCTGGGCAGATCCTTTTACTTAGCCAGGGGTCCAATAAGCTCTTTACTTAGTACTAGTTGATTTGGAATGCAAGTGCATTCAGAGCAGAGCACGCAGGAGCGATGGCTTAGTCAGTGTTTTCACTGGCTCAAGGAATTACCAGCTCACTCAGAACCTTATCTCCTACTGCTCAGGATAAACTGAGTCCCTGAGCACTCAGATAGCAGAATAAAAATGCTGTTGTCAGATGCAGAGTTCCTCCATTGCTAAGCTTTCCAAAGCGCTACGATGTGCTGAACTTGGGCAGTTGACTCTCCAACCCTTTCCCCACTCCAAACACTCACCTCGGGGCTGGCCTTATCAATTCTAATGCAAAGGAAAGAAAGAGAATCATAGAATCACAGAATGGTTTAGGTTGGAAGGGACCTCAAAGCTCATCCCATTCCAACCCCTCTGTGCTATAGCCAGGGACACCTCCCACTAGTACAGGCCACTCAAGGCCTCATCCAACCTGGCCTTGAACACCTCCAGAGAGGGAGCAGCCACAACCTTCCTGGGCAACCTGTGCCAGTGTCTCACCACCCNCTTTTGCATTTTGCACTGGAAGCCCTTTAGGAGTTCTGTGTTTCAGTTCTCTCAGCAACACTTTTTCCCTAGGTACTGCAGAGTGCTGAAGTGAGAAGCCTTCAGTTCAGCCCCACTGGCAGTGCCAGGGAGTGTAAATGCAACCACAGCGGTTCTCAGCAGTGCTCGCAGCTGCTCCTCTGTGGCTGGGTCCAGGGGACAAATGTGAGGGCAGCAGGAGGAGCAGCTGCAAATGGTTACCACAGAAGGCTAAAAGCAGGGAGTGAAAAATGTGAGACCCATTCATCCGCTGTGCCAGGAGTGCCTGTCAACGTGCTCACCATCCTCTCAGCAAACAAAAAATCACCACCACATCTCAGTGCTGGGGCTTTCTGGATGTGTCTGCAAAGAAAGGCAGCCAGAAGGACAGGCACAGCTGGCGTTTACCTCTCCAGGAAACTGGGATTCTTCTGGGGTTATTCTCATCTCTGAGCCTCCATGTGCCCCTTCTCTGGTTTTTGCACATACGATTCCATGCAGATTTCCTTTCTGTAATGGGTTAGAGCAGATCCCTCCCCTGGCAGAGTAAATTCACTACAACTCAGAATTTGGGAAGCCAAAAGAAAAATGAAATTGTATTTCTGTTAACAGTATAAGCAGAATAAAACCACTACAGAATATAATAAGCTTAAAGACGGAGGGGATGGGGTTGAGTGGCGGCGAAGCAGCAAAGCAGCAGCCAAAACAGGAGCAGAGGAAGGTAGCAGCAGGCACAGCAGAGGCAGTGAGGGCAAGATTGAGCTGTGCTTCCAGACATAAGCTTTTGATGCTCCAATGAAATTATATTAACTTATCCATTGTTGCCATTTTATGGCCTCCCCCGAAACGCTCACCTCTCTGCTCAGAGACTCCAACACTCTTCCACTTCTAAGTTTCTCTGTTCCCATTTTTTTGCCTCTGAGCTAAAAACCTCTCTCAAATGACCAGAGTTTGGGTGGGATTTGCTGGCCAGAGTAATTTATCTGCCCCAAACCCACGTAACAGAGGTGTGCCAGTTATGGATTCTGTTTTATCCTTTCCAAGACAGAGATATTTGAGTCTGGAGAGCCTGGAAGAAGAGCTGTGTGCCTGCTCCCTTACAGGTAAATGTATCAAGAACCCAGCCAAGCTCACACAAATCAGGACTAGAAGAAGACAAATGTTAGCATCAAGAACAGCTAATCTGTGACAGGTTTTGTTTGCAGAGGTGGTGTAAGCCTGTGGTGAATCCGAGGCAAGACAATGAGGTGGCTTTCATGCTTACTCAGATTATGGTTTTGAGATAACAGATGACTCCCTGAAATTGTGCCCTCTGCTACCTCAGGTGTTTTAAATGACCCACTCCAGCTATAAAATTTGTGAGTGTAGAGAATTCCATTCCTCTAGCACATTTCCTCCACCCGATGTGGAACTGATCTTCAAAAAGCATAATGGCCCTTGCCTGGCACTTTTAGCTCAGTACCTCTTACAGGCTCTGGAGGAGCACAGCGAGGCTGGAAACAGCTGGGATGCTACCTGTCTGCTCTGGCAGCCCTCCTGCCTTACAGGACACCAGCTGACAGGCAGCTTGCTGTGCTCCCTTCCTTCCCACCTGTCAGTGTTCCTGCTGGCACGGGAGCCAGCTTGCTGGCAGAGTGCAGGAGAATGGGGTGCACACAAGACCAGTAAAGGGAGCGTGATCTCTGCTGAGGACAGGGTTTGAACTGACTCCACTATCATCTAGAATTAACAAAATTCCTCAGGTACTGCCCTCTGGGAACTGCCAGCAGCTGCAGACCAGAACAGCAATGCCAGCACCTGCAATTAGGTCAGCTATTTTCACAGTGCCCCCGGGGAGCTGCCACCAGCCAGGCGTGCCACTGCCTATCTGTCACTGCTACCACACAACCAGAAGGAAAGCTATCCATGATAGAGATTGCTAGAGAGGTTTTCCTCTGCTGTTCTGGTTCTAACAGAGTAGTTTTCAGCCCAGTGAGATGCTGATGTAGCCTTTGGCTCAGTCCCTCAGTTGATCTGCATTGGTGGGACATGCAGAAGCAGCCCTGCCACCCAGGGCAGAAGGCATTGTACCCATGTCGTACAGCAGCCAGGAGACAGGCTGCAGGGCTTGGAAGGTGCCCCTGGGGTCTGTCAGTAGGTAAGCACATTTGTAATGTGATGGTGTTCTTGGGAGGAAGCAGGCACAGGTAATACATGTACCAAAGGGCATTTCTTGCTAATTAATGTTCTTTCCCACTACATATCTACTGTTTGCTTCTGCAGACTCCAATGCGGTTTGCCCCTGGGGACGGCGTGGGCCCAGCTTGGCAGAGAGTGACCACTCTGCCACTCAACTGAAGCCTCCTGTTTAAAATCCATGCTTAGGAAAACAGAGATCAGTTGAGGACCTCCTTACTCTCCTTTTTCAAAGGAATGTGTCTGGGGGTTTCTCCAGCTCCTGAGCCCTTGTTATGATGCTGTCAGGTGGGTGCTGTGGGCTGCAATGTGTGTGGCTAGAGGGCTGAAGTCTTATGAACCATCACAGCATTTCTCCAGCAGCAATTGCTTTGTGCCTTACTTCAGGATACTGAATTTGAAAGATATTTTTACTCTGTTTCCTGCATGTTCCTTTCCCTTTTCTCTCTGTGAAGTGAAGCAGTCTGCTCTATCAGGCTGTTGTTTTGCATGAGTTATACATTCCCCAGTGATGTGATGATGGAAGCAAAATGAAACATTAGGAGTCAAAGGTTAATATAAATCAGAAATTTTCAGAGCTGGGATTTTAGTTCAGGCTCTCCTCTGCTCTGATCAGGACAATTTATTTCAGTTTTTTAGAAAATTTTTATTAAATGGCCCAATTGAGACTTTCAGGAAAATCCAGAAGATTATTGGATGGATTTGACACAAGAACATTGAAAGGAACAAATGCAAATAACCACACAACAGATCTCCATTCATGTTCTCGTTTCCCCTTCCAGAGTAAGCTGCTTTCAAGGATTCCTCTGGAAGCATTAGCAAGCAAATGAAGTTGGGGATCAGCAGTGACAAAACTGGTTGCCTCCCCTACTCATCATATCACAAATACAAGGCCTGCCCTGGGCAAGACAGGTGCACCATCAACAAGCCAAAAGATGTGAAATAGAAGCAACAAAAACATCTGTGACATTTTCTGATGGTTTCGAAGTTCCACACACATACACTTTGTAAAAAATCACCCAGACTAGACTCAGCCGGCTAGCAGTTAAGGACTGACGCTCTATTTACAGCTTAGCACAATGTACAAGCAAACAAGACCTTGTCAACAGTCCCTCCCCAGCCTTCCTGTAGCCCCCTTCAGATCCTGGAAGGCTACTCCAAGGTCTCCTGGAAGCCTTCTCTTCTCCAGGCTGCAGAGCCCCAACTCTCTCAGCCTGTCCTCACAGCAGAGCTAGACATGAATAGTTACAGAAATAAACAAGTTAAAATTAATACAGAAACACAATTCCCCTCCCAGAAATCAGAATGCCCAGAAGGGGCTCCCAACCACCCTTCCACATTCTTTCCACCCCTCTGCCTTACCCCAGGGTTTGGTTTACATGCAAGGTGAGTTTGGAGGAGGCCAGGGGGATTAGAAGCACAGTGGTTAGTTAGGTTAGCAGAGAGCCAGAGATGAGACTCTCTGTGTGTCTGTGTATGTGTTTGTGTTCTTGTTCTTACCCACCTCAGCAAGCCTATGAGTGAAGCAAACATCACCAGCGTTTGCTTTTCACGGCCTAGAATATAATCCCTTCCATTAAAATATTCCAAATTAGCCTCCAACCAGCACACATTTCCAACCAGATTTCCTGCTACCTGGGACTGAAGGCCACTACACTCCCTCACAACTAACCTGCAATCAGTGTTAATTATCAAAGCAAGCAGGCAATGATGTTCCTGTGATACCATCAGCAGAGGGAAATGAGCTGAAGCACAGAGATGCATTCTCTCAGTCCGGTGAACTCGTGTATGACATTAGAGCTACAGAGATGGTTACCAGGAAGCTGGAGACATTCGACTGATTCCGCCCTCCTCTTATCCGCCTGCAAAGGTAGTCCAGCAGGCTGCATGGTTCTCTGAAGGGGTGCTGCCTGGCTTGGGGAGGAGACCACTTCAGTTCTTAATGGTAGTTCCTTACAAAGCACCAAGAATCTCAGTATTTTATGATCTGGCATTGTCAGTTGTTTAATCAATGTGCTCTGCCCGGGTGTGCTGTCATAAAAGGTGCTCTAAAATCAAATGAGACTTCCTCCATGCTGCACCGTTAAACTCCACAGCCTGAACATCTGTCACGCGCTGCATAGCAGTAACGATAATCCATTTTACTGGGCACAAAATGGGGTTGGTGGGAGGTGTAAAAAAGGAGATGGAAGAATTTTGTTGCCCAAATTATTTTCCCTCATTTGCTCTTAAACAGGTGCTGCTCAAACAGTCAGCAGCTTCAAGGCACTTGAACCTGGGTGGCTTTGAGGCCCAGTCTCTACCATCAATAAGGCTCTGCTTTTTGCAGGAGCGTAGAATTCATCAGACAACGTTTGTGTCATCCAGCATTGTTGGGAACATGGTGGAGATGTATCAGTGTTTCTGTTTCTCTGGGCTAGAGAGCTGTGGAGTGAATTGGGTTGCCCTTGTACATGCAGCACACCCACCCAGCACTGGGCTGGGTCCTGTGCGGAAGCAACTCAGGAAGGCTGGGGGGGTCCACACGTTCTGCAAGGGGTGCCCAGCACAGCTGCCAGAGACAAGTCCCCCAGGCTGAGAACACTGCAGCTTGGGTCTGAACTGTGCAGAGACTCAGCTGCACCACTAGGTTCAGGTTCTGGTGTCGGTACTTCCACAGAGTCGTTCCTCAGTGCCCTTGGGTGGGATGGAAGGTGGGAGGCAAAGGATGAGTGCTAACAAATGCTCAGGACCTGGCCCCACAGGAGCACTCCCAGTGCAGGGGTGGCAAGCCTGCATGTGTCGCACAGCATCAGGGATGGCACCACAGCTGTCCCCTGCCCCAGAAACAGCCTCTCCCCTGGTTTATAGACTGTCTTAGGAGCGTGATAAGAATCAAAGGACAGAATTCTATCAACATTGAGCAATCTGCCATCTCCTTCCCACCAGTGACTTGTATTAATTTCTCTTTTAAAATTATTGTCTCAATGTGATTTTTCATCTGCTTATGCCTAGAATTTACATTTTTCTATCTTTAATGGAAACAAATGTGACCAGTGCTTCTTAGGAGAAGAGAGTCCCTATGCAGCTTGCATCTCTCTTCCAGGGCAGCTCTTTTATTCTTGAATAGCTTTTAAGGGAAGCTTCCATTTAGGTTGTATTTTTCAGTTCTAGTTTTTATCTCCCACAATCTGTCTTGGCTGTAAAATTGTGGATTCCTGTACTTACCCAAGTTTATCAGATTCAGGGGTGTTGACCCTCTAAGAGATGAATGTAATAGTGCAGAACTGAGTGTTCTCCTGGTTCATGTGTTCATAAGATGGTATCTAGCAGCTGGTTTTCTTACGCCGACAGAACCTCTTCTCTCGTTTCTGCCAGTCTACAGAGACTTGCTCAGCACTGCACCTTAATTCTGCAGGTACCACAGAGAGACAGAGAATCCCTTCAAGATCCAAAGCTGCAAGATATTCCACTCACATTGCAGTCTTTGGAGACCAGGCCCTCCTACTCCCCAAGAAAGCATTTGTGACAGAGCGGGTTAGAAATCAGAGCACTGCCATGGAAACATCTTTGTCTTGGCTAAACCACAACTCCACCAGCAGAGCTGTCACTGGTTTCCTCTGGCTGCCATGAGACAGCAGCATGGATCTCTTCAGAAGAGTGCAGCTCTAGCAGGAGTGCCAGACAAGGGTTAGCACTCCCTGACTCCAAAGTGTATTTTCATTGTTACGCTTGCAGCTACTCCTGCCTGTTTATTGTGGGGGTGGTGATGAGAATACTGATGAAAAGAAAGTTCTTAGACTCTCTTCCTCTCCCCACAGATTTTGCCCCATGCCAGGGTGTTGTCTGGTTTCTATATTCCTTCAATATTCTCTTTCTAAAGAAATGCATCCTGCCAGGATCTCTCTCTTGCAAACTCACCCAAACAGACCCTAGACAACAAAGCCCATTGATAGGGCCTGCATGTCCTCAGAGTTGATGCCTGCTGCAGGCACTTCTGACCCACCTGGACTTTGTGCCACTTTAGACTTTATCTCAGTCTAATAAAAGTAAAGATTAGTCTGCAATTAAAAGTGAGGGGAATTTTTTGAGAGGTTAAAGGGGTTAGGAATGACCTGATCTAGGCCAAAGAGACCTGAGTGCAAAGCTTTAAAAGCACAAAGATTTTCCGGAAATTATTTAAAAAAAAAATAAAAATCCAGGTCTAATTGATTGAAAAATGCATTAGCAATAACAGCAATGCTAGAGAGCAAAACTGTGGATTGCCAGAGAAAGCAAATGCAGAGTTTAGGAAGAAGCTCTAAAAGGTTATTTGATTATCAAAGTAGTCAACGCAACAGTGGTAAAAGCTTGCAACTGCTTGCACAAAAAGAACCAAAAGGAATGTGTTCACCGTGGGCTCCGTGAGGTCAGGTTTCAAAGGCAGGCTGAGCTTCGCTGGAAAGCTAACTCAGAGGCTGATCCCAGCTCTCGATAAAAGCCCCTAATGGCTGGAGTGACCGAAGCCCTCACGGCCGGGTGGCAGGACAGTGAGTGGGGATGAGCAAGAGCAGGATGCTCCCCAGGACGTGACTGGTGGCAGCGTTCAGCTGTGAGGCAGGCACAGAGCTCTGCACGGAGAGCTCCTGCCGAACTCCAGCTCCGCAACGGTGGACGGCAGAGAGAAGAGCTTTAGATACGGCACTGGAATGCATACAAAGGAGACAGGGGAAGTCTTTTAAGTACTGGTTTAGGGACAGGTCTTTGTTAACGTTAGCTGCTCTGCCACACACAAAAGAGCTGTAGCTAGGACGTTTGCTGGTACCTAAGTTGTCAGGCATGCCTGCTACACTGAAGAACTGGGGCATGCCCCGGGGAAAGCTGGAGTGCGGCAGCAGCACCAGGATGGCTTTTGCCACCGTGGAGCCAAAGCTCCTGCGACGTGGCAGGTAGCAGGTTTGGTACTACACTCCAGCTGTGAGTGCCTGTCACCTGGAAGCAGAGCAGGAGGGAGCAGAGCCACTGTCCTGCCAGCATGACACCAGCTGGACAGTCTGCCAAGCCTGGCAGGTCTTGTTCAGGGATGGCTAATAAATATCACAGCAATACAGCAGGAGAAAGGCGTGGAGACTATAAACTATAAGGTAATTCTATTAGCTATTACAAAATACTGCTGTACAGGGATCTGCTGAAGCTCCATCTGGAATACCACCCATAAATCTGGGCACCTACATTCAAGAAAGATGGATTTGTACCAGAACAGCAGCTGGGAAGGACTGCTGAGGTGCTGAAAGGACAACTAAACTTGTTTAGCATAGCAAAATACAGAGACTGTAAGGGCATTTCATGGCTCTCGGTAAATACACAGGAAATATAAGTGCTGGGATGGCAAAGTCATACAGACAATCATAAAACATCTTCTGGGAGAACAAATCTCTTTTAACAAGAATAACTGCAAAGGACTTCTGGCAGTGAGACTGCCAAAGTCCCCAATCGGCTGCACAGAAGGCTGCTTCCTACTGACAAACCAACCTAGAGCAGGGTAGCTGCTGCCCAGGCTGCAATTGTGCTTCACAAACTGAACATCTGAATGCTGTGAATGGGATCTCAAACCCTGTGCCTCAGATGGGGCATCTTCTGCTTCCCCAGGTGTGCAGAAGGGAACCCATCGAGCAGGATGAGGATACAGAGAAAGTTTCTGGGTGGGGACTTGGTGCTTTGGGGTTTTGGAACTATTTTCTCTGTGGAACTTCCCCACTAGGGTAAGTCCTGTCACAAGAAATTCTATCATGCAGGCAACAAACCCAGAAAGTTTACTGCTGCTCTCTCCATGGAACTCAGGGCAGAGAGGATGTGGAAGAGCCTGGAACCACAACTGCCCACCTAACACTTAGAGGAGCTTCTACCATTTGGTAAAAGTTACTTCTGCCCCTGGGCTGCTGCAGATTGGATGGTAGCAGAGAGCTGCACGGCAGAGACTCTGCCAGCTGTTATTGATGAGCTGCACCCAGGGTATTCTGCTGAGGAGAAAGAAGTGCTGTGCCCTGGCTGAAGTCAATATATCTGACTGTGCCGTGTCCAGGCTGAGACACACTTCAGCAGTTCACTCTTCCCTCCAGCAGCAATGCTGAAATAATTTATGAGTATCTTTGATGGGAAATTTCCTTTGCTCTCCTCAGCAGCATCACTCACAGAGCACTCACTGCAGTCGCTTTGTCATCCTGCCCCGAGCAGCACTCACTACACCTCCCCGAGTGTCGCGCAGGGAGTGCCTGCAAAACACACCAACAGCATTATTTAATTACAGAGATACAGAAAACTGCTAATGGCAATAAATGTACTGGCTGACCTTTAAACTGAAGCCAGGCAGCATCCATCTCCTCTCTGCTTTGGCAAACCTGGGTGGCCAATGTCCTGTCAGAAAAAAGCTCCCATTTTCCTGGGCGCTGGTTCCTATTCACTAGCAATGCAACTCTCTGAAGACGTAGCTATGACTGACAGATGAGTTTTGCAGTCACCACATACAGTGCTCGGATCAACTTTCTCCAGGTCTTGTCACACAGACTTGGCTTAGAATAGGCAGAAACCACTCATGTAACATCAGACTCAAACTCGGAGTGTGTGCTGCAAGGGCTGGGAGTGTTTGAAAGCAGGCAGAATGTGAAGCAGAAGCTGCTAGCTGCAGTGCCACTGCTCATAGCTACACCCAGTGCTGCGCACAGCAACATTCAACTGGAGACACTTTCTTGCACAGCTCTTTACCATTTCACCATCACTAGATATCATTACAAAAGTAACCCCTGCCAGACGCTGAAATTACAAAGGTCACCAGGCTGGATGAGTAGGGGAGTAAAACAAAGGTCAGAATCCTACAATCGGGCAGGGTTGGAAGGAATTACAAGGAGCATCCAGTTCTAACCACCTGCCATGGGCAGAGACCCCTCACACTAGATCAGACTGGCCACAGCCTCATCCAGCCTGGCCTTAAACACCTCCAGGGATGAGGCTTCCACCACCTCCCTGGGCAACCCCTGCCAAGCTCTCGCCACCCTCATGCTGAACAACTTTTTCCTGACCTCCAGGCTAGAAATCTCCCCATTTCTAGCTTTGTTCCATTCCCCCAGTCCTATCACTGCCTGACAGCCTCAAAAGTCCCTCCCCAGCTTTCTTGTAGCCCCCTTCAGATACTGCAAGGCCACACTAAGGTCGCCTGGGAGCCTTCTCCTCTCCAGCCTGAACAGCCCCAACTGCCTCAGTCTCTGCTCACAGCAGAGCAGCTCCAGCCCTCTGCTCATCCTCATGGCCCCAGGACTGATCCCTGAGGGACTTCACTTGTCCCTGGCCTCCGTTGGGACATGGAGCCACTGACAGTCACTCTTTGGGTGCAGCCATCAAGCCAGTTCTTTATCCCTTCAGTGCTCCACCCATGTCTCACCAGCTTGGAGACCAGGATGTGGTGCAGGAAAATGTCAAAGGCTTTGCTCAGGCCCAGGTAAATGCCATCAGTTGCTCACCCCTCAGCTATTTGTGTTGTGACCTGTTCATAAAGAGCCACCAGGTCTGTCAGGCAGGGACCTGCCCATGGTGAAGCCATGCTGACTGCACCCAATCACCTCTTCACTATTCTGTTTCAGTAGTGCCTCCAGGAGGATCTGCTCCATGGTCTCACCAGGCACAGAGGTGAGGTTGACTGGGATGGAGTTCCCTGGTTCTTCCTTTTTACCCTTTTTGAAAATGGGAGTTCTGTTTCCCCTTTTGCAGTCAGTGAGGACTTCTCCAGGCTGCCATGCCTTTTGGAATAGAACAGATGTCTCCTTGCAGTCCAAAAGTGTGTGCATTTATTTTGTTCCTTTTTCTCCCCTTCCAGAGTGCACTGCATTGATCTGTTAACAGAAACTGAAGCCCAGCAGGAGCACAGAGGGGATTTACATTTTCTGAACAGAAATCTTGGTCTGACTCTGTTGTAGCTCTTTTAGGACTCTTCTGGACTTATATCAGGAAAAACAATTTGGTGCAGAAATCTCTCCACTTTTAGATGGCAGTGCTAATTACCTCTGGTAATGAATCTTTACTCCTATTTTACTAGCAGTTTGTCCATGTCAGAAATACCAGCAGCCAGTTTCACACACAACAATTATTTTCACTTTCCACAGTAAGCCACTTGTCTGACCCCACCCGGCTGCTCTGTGCCAGAGCTCAGGGCACAGCGAGGGGCAATCCACCAGCTTCATTTAGCACTTGAGAAGTTGTGAGTTTCCCTTCTGCTGGGCTGTAGGAAATACCTTTATAATGGCATCTTTCTGCAGGTGTGGGGTTGGTTTGTTTTGTTTAGTTTTTTAATTCCTTTTTCAGGCCAAGGCAAAGTAGTTGGTCCAGTACTGAGAGGAGATAACTGCTGCTAGAACAACAATTTAGCTGTTACTGCTCAGCTGCATGGCAAAGACCAGAAGAGAAAGGTCATGGTGAGGGCTCTCAGTATGGCCTGAGATGATACAACATGGATTTAATTTCCTTTTCCTTTCTTTGCTGGAGGCCATGCTGAGACCACCACCCATCAAACCCATGCAACACTTTACTCTGCTCAGAAGAGAGGGCACCTGAATGCCTCACACCACACAATGAATAACAGCTGGCATCCAACTCCACCGTGCCCACTTCGAATATGGAGCCTTTGGGGCTGTGGGAGGGCTTTGATTTGCTAAATAAAAGTTGCTCTCATTGTGCCAGAGCCAGTCCAAACCGGCTTGCTAGACAAGTCTGCCTTTACATCCTCCTCTCTGCAGACAGGAAGCTGCATTGTTTACGTCCTTCTGCTGTGGCATCTGTGCATTACCTTTGCTTGCTGTGGATAAGCACTGCTCAGATTCTCGAAGCTGTGCTGCAACAAGTTCATTCTCCTTGTAACCTACTTCCAGGCTTTTAAAATCTTGTAAAGAGATTTTCATACTGTCTGCTGAAGATCTTTCTCTGATAGCTTTTCCTACGCTACAGTAAGCTTCTGTCTCCCAACTATACTCACTTTGCTTATCCAGACTCTGGGTGCGTGTCAGTCCTGCTTCAGCTCTGTCTGTAAAACCAAGGTGGTTTGCTATGCTTGCAAAACAAAGGGGCGTTAAGCTTCAATGAATAGTCACACCACCACTGCCCCTGAGTAAACACTGGAACCTTTGGCTACCAGATGGCGACTGAAAGAGCTGTCAGAGACTGGAATAGGCTGCCCTAGGAGATGCTTGAATCACCGCCCCCGGAGGCGTTGCATAGACACAGAGATGTGGTGCCCAGGGACATGGATTAGCAGGAGCCTTGGCAGTTAGAGAATGGTTGGAGTGGATGATCCCAAAGGTCTTTTCCCAAAGCCATGCTAAATGCAGTGCTCACTGAGGACAATGTGAGAAGCAGGGGTTTGCAATCAGTCCTGGGTAAGCATGTAATGGAACTCATCACTAGTGGGCAAGATTGTTCTGATAGCTGTGAAAGGTAGAAGAGTTCCACCTGTAGATGACCTGACTGTAACACTTAGCAGACGCTGTAAGGAACCACTGCACCTGTGGTGTTAGAGCAACTCCAACTAAAGCAGCCTGGGTTTGTTCAGACCCGCAGAGCTTATTCACCTTTCCAAGCAAGACCAAAGCTTCCTCCCCCAGTGCCAGGACCAGGCAGCTGGGTCTCTCTTCCTTGCCTACTCTTAAAACTGGTTCCTTTCCTTTTTCTGTGCCGCAGCTTGTGGGGGAACAACTTTACCTACACAAAGGCATTCATTAGCATCTGCATCCTCCTTTCTCACCACACAACCTCCTTCCCTGCTGTGCTTTCAGCTGTGGACCTGAGTGCACCTCGTGAGTAGAGAGGCTTGGTCACGCACTGCATGTGCTTACACTGCAGAGTCTGGAGTCACAGCAGTTTAATTTATATCATGTGGGGGGGG
>VWYK01093499.1:20058-64851 GCA_013399775.1 Semnornis frantzii
TCAGTCCCCTTCCTGAATTCTCCACAAATTCTAAAAACCTTGTTCATGCTGAACTTAAAAAAAAAAACAAAACAACAAACAAACATATCCTCCTGGAGCTTCATAAACAGGGCTAATGTTTTTGGAAGCAAATAGGACCCAAAAACCCTGAGGGTAATGAAGAGGCAGAGGAGGAATCCCACTCTGGGCCAAAGCTAAAAAGCTTCTGGGAAATCTTCACAACCAACTCCTTTAAAAAGTACCTTTTGATCCCAAATGAGTCAAAATAGTGAAGAAAGTCCTGAGGAAGCTCAAGAAATAAATCCATGCAGAAGAGCTGCAAATGGCAGTCAGTGAGGCAAGAGATTATCTCTGTGACTCACAGGGCGCCAGACTGAAACCAGCACAAGACCACAGCAGGATCGGAAACTGTCACAGAGGTACCCCCAAGACAGACAGCAACAGCTACCAAAATCTGTGGGTCTGTGGTAACCAAAAGTACTCAGCACTGTCTCCCACGTGAGGAAATGACAAGGCCAGAGGTCTGTTGGGGATATCCTCCTGCACAGCTCAGAAAGCTCTAACCTTCAACTCTCAGGACTATTCCTTCTGGAGAGATGAACCAACAGATGTGCACATCCACCCACTGAGGGGAAACCTCCCACTGCAGGGCTCCCAAAAGCTGCACTCACCACAGAGGGGCTGAGGACTCAGTCTGCAGAAGCATCCTCAGCTGGTGTCTCGGTGCAAGGGGTGGGTTCAGGGTGGTAAAAATGGATGTTTCAAGTGCAAGCAGCTCAAAATGGCTCTGCACCAGCACTCCACAGCCAAGGATGCACAGTGGTTAGTTCCAATTAGTCGGAAAGGCTGGCCCAAAAGGAAGCAGGGTGAGAGGCTTACCAAGGAGGTGCTGGTTAATGGCTGGGAGGAGCCAAGCTGATCTTAATTAGCCTCTAGGAAGGCCTGGCCCTCGGTCAGGTCTTTGTGTATCTGTCAGGGCAGTTGCACCTGCTGCAGACACCTGTTTAGAGGTGTAGTAGCAGCAGCAGCCTCCCCAGTTTCCCCTCCCCCTCAAGGTGTGCTGGGATCCTGGGAATTATCTTTGTTGGTTGTTTCCTCCCCTGCCATTAGCTGCCCTTAAGGTTCATGCATATTTTCACTGTATGTTATTTTCTTCACAACATTTTGCTGCTGACACCGGAAGAAGACACAGAGAATACCATGAGTGTGTGGTACTGAGCACAATGGCAACCCGGCTGGGGCACCTGGGTGCTGGAAGTGTAAAAAGAGGAGGGAATAGAATTGTCTGCAGAGGAAGCAATCCCTGCAGTGCAGATCCATTAAACTGCTGTTAACCACAAGACACCCCTCAGCTGTAAGTGAAATGGTAGCTTTCAAGGCGCAGAAGCCATTTACAGGCCAAAGCTTTAACTTTATGGATTTTGTGGAGTGTGGAACTAAACACAGAGCTCAGGCTAAGGTCAGAGTTTTTCCTTGGGTGCAGTAGTTACAGGCGGAGAGGCAAATACCATAGAATTCTGGGCTCAGCCTGGATTTACTTCCTGCAGTAACTTCAAATCATGTAACAACCCCTACTCTTGGTTTTAATAACCTGTTTCAGTCAGTCCCTCATGACGTTACCAGAGCTGATGAGCATCAAGCTCTCTGCTGCACTCTCTCCTGCTTCCCAAAGGCAGGAGGCCAGTGGCAGTGACTGGGAGGGAGAGGCTGTGCAGAAAACAACAAAAGCATCAACCAAGAGTAGTAATCCTAATGTTTTGGAACTGGCCCTGTGAAGGGGTTACTTTGCCACATGACAGCAGAAAGCCCCATGCCAAGCTGAAGGAACACATCTCTCCTCTCAAATGCCTCTTAGCCTCCTGAACTGCACCCTCTTACAGACATCCCAGCTGCATGCTCTAACAGCATCCAGATCTTTCTGCACTGCTCAGAGCTACCTGAAAGAGCTGCAGAAGGTGGGCAGGATACAGTGGGTGTTGGCAAACAGGCATGGCAAAGGACTGCTTCTTCTGCAGCTGTCAGAGAAGGTGGCAGTAGTGTTTGTGAGGGCTTTAAGTGATTCAGAGGTGCCACACGTCTGCCCTGTGGGTCATCCACCGCTGCAGGCAGTGCTTGGGCAGTGCAGGCTGGCAACAGGAAAACCCAGTGTGATGCCTAGATGTCATGCTGAGGATGTCTCCCTTGGCACAGGGCTGCAGAAGGCTCTCCTGCACACACTGCATGGCACTGCAGACAGTGAGAGCTTTCTTGTCTTGCCTTCATGATGACACTTTTGCTTGCCACTTAACTCTACCAGGTCAGCCTGCCACCGGGTCTAGCAGGGCAGCCTGCCACGTCCCAAAAGCTACCAGGGTTTTTAACCTCAGAAACCTTGAGCAAAAGCTGGACCAGTGCTAAAGCATCTTTTAAAACAGGCTGTAAGCAATACAGGATCAAAGGCACCACAAATGTGCTTGCTGAGAGGCAGCCCCTTCCTGCCAGGCTGGCAGCCCTCCAGGTGCTTGCTGTTCTGGGGCCACGCAATCTACACACAGCTCCACATCACACTCTGCTTCCTGGAACGTCTGTCCTGTGTAGAACTGTGTCCCCATTTGCACCTCTCATGGCTTTCCTAGGTCATGCCATGCCCAGTGTCCCCTGTGAGACCTGCCCTGCCCCAGGGAAGGACACCTACCTTACCTGGCACACTTGGCTGGTACCTGCTGCATGCTGGGGCAAGGAGTGGAACAAGCAGGACAACACTCAAAAGCTCCTTCATTGCAGAGACTTAGACCTAACCCAAGCACTCCTTACTCACAGGAACTTGGCTCAGTGAAACACAGCCAACAGGCAGAGCGAATGGCACCTACCATGGTCCTCAAAAAAAAGAAAACAGTGATCGGGGTTTATCCATGTAGATGTGTGTACATACATAGACACACACACACATATCCTACACACAAATACAACAATCAGGAGCAGAACCCCTCCTGTAGAGAGGATGAAGTATTTCTGTGATATGAGGCACAGTGACTTTGCTTCTGTTTTGAAAATGCTCAGTGAAAATGTCTTTACAGACTAACTGGGTTAAATGCCACCCACAGAACTGAAGGGCACACACAGTGAAGATGCTGACAACTTTCCTCTCCCATACCCCAGCCCCTGTGGTTTGTACATCCTCCTCACACCCAGCCCCATGGTGCCTGACCCAGATTCAGACTCACTGGATTTCAGCTGCCTCCAGAGTGTGCCAAGCACCATGTAATAAAATACCCTGCAGTCAGACAGCTTCACTTTCACCCAGTGATGCTTTTCTGCTGAAATATTCACTGTCTGAGGAAGGCAGCAGTACAACATCTTAATCATGGGGCATATTTAATTGAAATTCTTGTTCTGAAGATGAGTTCCATGTCTCAGCTCAAATCACCAGACTAGAAGATATTCCAAAGGCAGCATTTGCTCAGTGTCTGCAGTTAATGCAGGCCACCAGACTCGGAAGGCAAAATCTGTCAGGCCCGAGGGAGTTACTGAAACAGCCTTAAAGCTATCAGCTCCTAGAGGCAGTCTGCTTGATATACTCAGTGCTCAGTGGGTCAGTCAAGGGGAGCTACCCAGTGCCCGTCAATCTCAGTGCCACGGGAGGGAGTCCTGTTGCCATGTGGGATCAACCTTCTTCAAGTAGGGGAGAAACTGATTTTGTGCCTGCACCGCCCAAGATGAGTGCCCAAACCATCAGGGAGGAAGGAAAGCAACAGGCCCTGTACCACTTTCTTCCAAGTTTTATTAATCTCTCTTACATTTTTTTTTCAGAAGAAACTCTTGAGCCACGTTACATCAACTGAACTATTTTAAAGCACTCATGTTCCCGAAAGGGAAACATCTCCTGTGCCACACCCAGGCTGAACACAGGCACTTCACCAATTTATTCCAAGGTTGTTCCATCCTTTCTTAAGTTGCATGAAAACGGCACCTAAGTCTGACTTGTGTCAGCTTCTTGTGCTGGCTTTCAGTTTCCTTAACAACGTCTTCATAAACACCATTTAACTCTCCAGGCAGCCTCCAGCTGAACACCCAGAGGGAAATCATGCAGGATCCACCAAGCTAGCCCAGACACTCCCAGGTGGTCACAGGCACAGCAATTAGTGCTGCTCCACTAGGAATTAATTTACAAACCCAAAGATTATGTATTAATGCACTAAAGAGTTTTGTATAACGTTTACACCACAATGAAACCTTTTAACTTCCTGCTCTCCAACGTTAAGTAATAAATTAGAACAAAAGTTAATTTCATGCCTTCAGATGTGGAGTTGTTTTTCTAACTGTAATTAGACTTTCAGCAGCTTTAATATTCTACGCGAGTGAAGTTTCCAAGTAACTTGTAACGCTCAGGAGAGCTGCACCCTGGCTCCCACTGCCCGCCCAGAATCATCCCCTTCTGAACGGCAGAACTGCTGCCGAGGAAAGAGAGTGCTGAGGACAGGCACTGCCGAGCACACAAAGCTCCGTCTCAATCAATGGCACAAAGAACATTTACAGAAGCCACATATCTGCCCTGCCTGTTCCAACGCCTTCAAGTTATTTAGTGTCTAAGAAGAGTCAGCTGTTCAAAACACATCCTTTTTTAAATGGCTGCCGTTCTCTCCGTATACTGGCTCACCA
The DNA here is from genome assembly GCA_013399775.1 of Semnornis frantzii. Lineage (NCBI taxonomy): Eukaryota > Metazoa > Chordata > Aves > Piciformes > Ramphastidae > Semnornis > Semnornis frantzii. The sequence goes on from VWYK01093499.1 coordinate 24,697, forward strand.
GAAAACAGGTTCTGCTAGATAAAGAACGAGCTGCACCACCTTCAGCCCACCACTCAGCTAACACTTTTCAGCTTAACCTAAGATGTTTGAGACCTGGATGAGGGCACAGAGGGCACCAGCAGCAAGTTTGCTGATGGCACCAAGGTGGCTGCAGTGGCTGCCACCCCAGAGGCTGTGCTGACATTCAGCCAGACTGGGACAGGCTGGAGAGCAGGGCAGGGAGAAATGGAATGAAATTCAGCAAGGGCAAGGGGAGAGTCTGGCACCTGAGAAAGAACTACCCCAGGGAGCAGCATAGGTTTCGCACTGAGCTGCTGGAGAGCAATGAAGGGGAAAAGTATCTGGCGGTCCTGGTGGATGAGAGGGTGCCCATGAGCCAGCAATGTGCTCTGGTGGGCAGGAGGGGCAATGCCAGTCTGGGGTGGGTTAGAAGGGCTGTGGTTAGCAGATCGAGAGAGGTTCTCCTGCCCCTCTGCTCTGCCCTGGTGAGGCCACACCTGGAGTACTGTGTCCAGTTCTGGGCCCCCCAGTTCAAGAGGGACATTGAACTGCTGGAGAGAGTCCAGCACAGAGCCACAGACATACTGAAGGGAATGGAACAGCTCTGTTAGGAGGAGAGCCTGAGAGAGCTGGGGCTGTGCTGCTGGGAGAGGGGGAGCCTGAGAGGTGACCTCAGCAATGGGGATCAATGTGTGCAGGGTGAGTGCCAGGAGGCTGGAGCCAGGCTCTGCTGGGCAATGCCCAGGGACAGCACAAGAGGCACTGGGTGGAAGCTGAGGCATAGGAAGTTTCATTTAAACATGACAAGGAATGTTTTCTCTGTGAGGGTGACAGAGCCCTGCCCAGGGGGTTAGTGGAGTCTCCCTCTCTGGAGACAATCAGACCCTGCCTGGATGTGTTTCTGCGTGATCCGCTCTAGGAGATGCTGCTCTGGCAGTGGGTCGGACTGGCTGAGCTTTGGAGGTCCCTTCCAGCCCCTGACATTCTGTGACTGTGATTCTGTGATTCTATAATTCTGTGAAAGGAGACAGCTGAAAGGTTATAGCAGTGGGCAGGGAGCTGTGTGGCTGGAGCTTAGTCGTCACTGTCATGGAGGCAGGGAATTACTGTGGCTGAGTCAGGAGTTACAAAAATAGAATTATTTTACTTTCCTAAAAGCCCCAACCCCAAACTCCATACAGAACCAGTTTAGGTTTATTTACAGGCTCTAATTCAATCAGGAATTCCTCTACAGGATGTCATGGACAGATGTAGAGATGTAGGAAGTCAGGCTATGCAAAAGGCTAAGCTACAAACACAGCTTCCCCCCACTATCAGTCAGGCTGAGCAGAGAATGGAGAGCACGGCAGCAGGGGTGCTCACAGGGGTGAGAGAGGCATTGGGAGATGCTCCCTTGCTGCATTCTCTGTGGCTCGACTGCCTTCTGATGCCACAAGCAATATCCAATAGCCTGGATCCAGGCGGCAGCAGCCCAAGGTAGGTGGCAAAGCCACCAGAGTCAGGAGTGTCTCCAAACACGACTGCCACAGACAGGGATCCGTGGGAGTGATGTTGCCTCGGCAGGGCAGGGCAGAGCCAAACTGCTTGGGTCTGCCCAGTGCGGAACAGCAGCCAGAACTCGGCTGCAGTATGGTCCGAGAGCAGCTGGGTCTGGGTGCCGCCGGCAGCACTCTCCAATGGACCCCAGGGCTTGCCAAGCCTGCAAACCTGCACAGAGCAGTGCAGAAGTGGGGAGAGGCATCCAAAGGCAGGGACGGTGCAAACCCAGAGCCCTCTGAAAGGTAGGAGCTGCCCAAAAGTGAGGATGGTCCCAACGGGAACTGTGTCATGGCAGGAGGCTCTTGAGGTGGGCACCACCCGGCACCTTCTGCCTTGCTCTGTTTATGCTTTTCCAGACCCAGTGTCCATTTTCCATTTACACTGGGCAGGAAAGCCCAGGCATCTGCCAGCCCCATCCCAGTGCAGGCTGCTCCCTGGCTCAGCACACAGGTGGGGAAAGGCTCCTGCTGCTGTGCCCCCTCAAGCCTGCAGGGCAGGGAGGAAGTAGTTTTCTGGCTGCCTTCTCCTCCCCATTCACACCCGCAGGGTGGGGGGAGAAGGAAGGAACTTGGAGTGCTCTGGAATAGTCACAAGCAATAGGTTTATTGTAGAGAAGATAGCAGTAAGAGTCAATTTCCTCAGTAAAGTGCTATTCTCAGAGACCTGTGGAGCTTTGCACCCCAAAGAAGCAAATGCCCCACAGGAAAGAGCTTCCCAGCTCTGCTTGAAATGTCAAATCCACAGCCCACTCCCCAAGCACAAACAGGAGTGAGAACACACCTGAATAGCTCAGACACCCACGGGCTGCAAATTGCTTTCAGGACAAAATCATGATTCAGAATATTCTGAGTCCAAAATTATACTGGTAGGAAAGGCATGAAAAATGGAACAATTAGAGCTCAGTATTGCCAGAGGCTTTATAAATAAGGCAAAATACTTTAATATCAATAACTTGCACAAAAGAATAAGGGAAGCACTAATGTGTTTTCATGGTTCCATGCATTGCTCTTTTATTTACACCTCTGAGGAGGGATTTTTACCCAGCAAAGCAATCTCCCAGCCTTGGCTGGCAGCTGATGTTCCACAGGAAGGTGATGCAGAGAGAGGTCAGCTTTTGCTCACAGAGATGTGCTGCTCTGGGCCGCCAGGGCAGCCACATCGAGGCAAGAAGTCTGTTCCTCTCTCCACGGGACAGAGAGCTGCACCTTTTGCTGCACCCCTGCTGAAAGGACTGCATCAGTTCCTTGCTGGGAGGAAGGGACACAATAAGCTCTCTGCAGAGGGCATGCCAGCTCCCACTCTGCAGGGTGCTCCTCTGCCATGCCATAGAAAACCCCTTAACAAAACATTAAAACCCTCTTTAGGGCTCCAGAAGGGGCAGGGAGGAGGCAGGTGGTGTGCAGAGTGGCTCTCTGCTGGCAGTTGGTTCATTTCCATGGATTCTAACACATTGGCAAGCAGGACGTTCTGGCTGGGAATGGCTCTCCTGTGTCCCTGTGGACTAGAGGACGCCAGCAGCATCAGCTGCCCATGCACAGACATGGCACCTCGGGCCAGACACGCCGTGGGCAGGTCCTCATCCTTCACCTGGCTGTGTGCCTTAGTGGGTCTGTAGCAAACAGCTGTAATCACAAGTGTGCCACATCACATCTTGAGTTGGAGTCATCTTACCTGGACACCTCCATAACTGGTGTCTAAGTGACAAATTATATCACAAAACTACAAAATTCATCATTGACCAAAGATTTGGTGAGACACTGGAATGGGTTGCCCAGGAAGGTTGTGGCTACTCCCTCCCTGGAGGTGTTCAAGGCCAGGTTAGACGAGGCCTTGAGTGACCTGTACTAGTGGGAGGTGTACCTGTCTATGGCAGGGGGTTGGAACTAAATGATCCTTGAGGTCCCTTCCAACCTTACCATTCTATGTTTCTATGATTTGTGAGCACTGATAGGCTGGAAAAGGCTCCAGTACTGCTTTTGTTTCAGCTGTATGGAAGCTAAGAAAGAGCTAAGCATTTTTCAAGCAGGTAACTGAGCACTGAAGAGCAGAGGACATTATTTCCAAGCCAAAAACTACTTTCTCTGGATGACACTTTCCGCCATGCTTTTTTATTGTCTGCTCTTTCCAAATCCACCTCAGCCCAATGCACTGTCACCACACTTTTTGCACAGGACACACTTGTCTGTGGGTGCATCAGCAAGAACAAATCAGCATTGAGGTCAGTCAACAGGGTTTCCTTACGTGCATGTTGATTCTGTCTCTTTCAGAGAGCGCATGCATGGGTACACAAGGTGGTAAAGAGCAGATGGTACCACCAAGAAGGACACATACCAGTGCAAGAGGCTATCATCATAATTATGCTCTGGATTAGTTGTGTGCTTGTAAACCATCACACCAGAAGGATCTGTAGTCTAAATTGGGAATGGACATTTCTAAACATGACAATGAATTCAGATCATCTGTTATGTTAATGAGGCATAGATAGATATGATAATTACATTAATCACATAGGCAAAAAATAAAGCCTCCAGTGCTGTTCAGCGTCCAGCTTCTGGGTGCACAATTAATTACCAAACATAATTACAAAGGGAGGGAGGATTTATCATTAATGAAACAAAGGAAAGAAATAGAATGCTAAAGCCACATGCCAAGGGTAGGGTCAACATCAATCCACAGAGGTTCACCATACATTAAACTCTGTCTTGTCTATGCTGCTTCAGAGCAGGCTATGGCTTTGCCTTTGATGAACAAGGCAAAGTCTCAGCCTGGCTTTAGTCCAGCTCCCAGCCCTCAGTGCAGTGACACATTTAGTTCCCCTCTCATCCTGCTGCAATCATTTCTTTACCTCTCCCCATTGCAGAAACACATCCAGTGCTCAACTGGCACTGCTCAGAACCTTGTCTGTACACATTCTCTTTCATCTGAAGCTTCCAAAGACAGTCCCAGCACTTTTTGTCACTGTGTTAACTAAAATCACATTTCTCTACAGCCATCCTGTACTTCTACATGAGAAAAAATTCTGCCTGCTCACAGCTGAAAGATATGGCTCATGGCATCTGAAATGTGAGGTCTGCAGTGCTCCCACAGCTGAGCTAGGGCATAGAGCCCTTACAGTGTGGGTGGTTGGAAGAGAATCTGCAGAATGGCAACTGGGTGATGAATTTAGTTCCTCTTGCCCATTGAGCCTGCACTGCAGTGAGGCACAGAGAGCAAATATCTCTGACCGAGGTTGTGCCTGGTAGATGGGAAGCTGTGCTGTAGGGAGCCTTCAGGGCTTGCCAACCTGGGCTCCTCATGAGGCACAAAGGATTGTCCTGATGGTACAGGCCCTCCTTTGGGACTTTTTGTCCAGACACCTGTAGACAGGTGCAAAGGGGCTCTGCAATGAGTTTTGGGGAGCTATTTGGCCAAGCACTGCCTTGCTCACAAGACCCCACTGCACAGCATAGAGGTGCCAGAAAGGTGACCTCTGGGGAGCAAGGTTAGTACCTGTAGTGACATGGGACTGTCCTGGATGCTGCTGAGCTGCTGTCTGCCATCAGCTGATGGCACATGACAACTCAACCCAAAGACCTCCAGCAATCCTAACTAGCTCCTCTCTTTTCCTTTTGGACCTTATGCTGCTTGTTGTGTTTCCTCTTGGTTTATTAATTTATCCTGTCTCAGCATCCCCAGCTTCACCTTTTTCTGTCTCGCAGTTCTTTCCCTGCAGTCTGAGTCAAGGTAACACAGCTAAGCCATGTCAGGGCTGGACTCTGGGTCCTTTGTACATACAGAAGTAAACCCCTGAGAGCAGGGGGGTCATGGCAGGGAGTTGAGGGAGAAAGGTTTATTGGAAACCCTTGAGAAATCTGTTGGCAAAAAGCTAGCACTAAAGGTGCAGGTTTTGTGCACCTCAGCAACAGTCACTTGTATTCTTCACTGCTCCCTGCTTGTCCTGTGACCTGGAACATCCTTCTCTAGTACCTGCAGCCATTTATTTTTCTTAATGAGCTCCATGATGCCTCTGTTTCTGTCAGACCTAGAGAAGGGCCAGCTGCAGCAGCTGAGGCTAGGAATGCAGCTACAACAAGCTACACAGCACCTTCATGCTTGGGAGTTATTTCTTGTTGTTAAACAGTTGTTGTCCTAAAATCTGCCAGGGGCTTCTCTGCCACATTACACAACTGTGCACCACCATGGCTTTAAAACACCTTCCTTAGTGATCTGGCAGAGCAGTGTGAGGTCACAGCTGAACAGATTATCCAACTAACAACAAAAAGCAATCATTAATTGTTTCCAAACCTTGCTTATGCAAATAAATCAGACAACAATTACTGTGTGTTTTAAAAAAACAACAAAACCACCACCGCCACCACCCGCCCCAGAACCCTCTTTGTTTATGAAAGCTTTGCTTTGTGAAATGTGCCCAAAGCCTGTATGAAATGTTTGTGTCCAAAGATGAAGCCAGAGATGGAAGAAGCCTGCCAGCCCCCACTGCACCACCCAGTGTTACTGCCAGCAGCAGTTCATTCCTGCATCTGCATCCCCACTGCCACATGGGCAGAACGGCCCTTGGCCCTTTGCTGCGGCTCTTTGCTGCAGCCCTGTACTGGAGGCTGCACTGTGCTGCCCTCTTCCACCAGCTGGGCAAGGCTGGCTCGCAACATGCCAATTCTAACCCTATTTTCAGACATGGGAAATACCATTTTATATAAGATTGGGCTTCGAAATGCTTCAACAGAGCTCATGAGGTCAGCAATGTGTGTGTTTACTGCGGCAGTGGCACCACTCCATGTGCTGCTGAACTCCTGTACAAGATGCTCTCCACACATCTTACTGCTGTAGACCTCCAGGGAGGTTGTGGAGCACAGAATCACCCAATGTGATCTTCAATCGCATTCTGTGATTCTGTGCTCCACAACCTTCCTGGGCAACCTGTGCCAGTGTCTCACCACCCTCACTGCAAACAACTTCCTCCTAACATCCAGTTTCAATCTCCCCTCTGCCAGTTCGAACCCATTGTCCCTTGTCCTGGCATTGCAAGACCTTGTCAATAGTCCCTCCTCAGCCTTCCTGTACCCCCTTCAGATCCTGGAAGTCCATTCTAAGGTCTCCTGGAAGCCTTCTCTTCTCCAGGCTGCAGAGCCACAACTCTCTCAGCCTGTCCTCACAGCAGAGCTGCTGCAGCCCTCTGAGCATCTTCATGGCCTCCTCTGGACCAGCTCCAACAGTTCCATGTCCTTCCTGTGCTGGGGGCTCCAGAACTGCACACAGGACTCCAGGTGGGGAAGGTAATGACACTGGAAGTAGTAAACATTTTCCCCCTTAATTTCCAATCAAAGTTATTTTGCGCAACACTTACATCTCCTTTTTGTTTTGAATGTGCTCCTTCGGATCCAAAGCAACCTCCCTCACAGCTGGTGTAGTCTCCAGGACACTGCCCTTACCTCCAAGCTTTCTCTTCGTTCAATGAAATACAGCAGCCCTTCTGTCCACTCAGAGAAGGAAACTGGTTCTCTCATACTCCATCTCTGCGCCAAAAGAGAGTCCACTCTTGCATGTCAATGCCTTGGAGCTGCATAAAGGAACTGTACTGGATGCTATTTTCCAATTGTGTTCGTACATCCCCCTCGCTAGTAAAACCAGATGGTTCTGCTGGCAGCTCGCTTCAGGCTCTGTCTTCCACTGGCCATGGCTTGCACTGCAGAGCCTGCTTCCTCAGCCACCACAACTACTGCTGTGAAGCTGTTTCTGACATTGCTCCAGAGATGACACTTGTTCAACCTTGTCCAGCCACAAAGCTTGGTCAGACACCAAAGCTGTCACTCAGTGTCCTTTATCCCACAGCCTGGCAGATGCTGAGCTTTGTGTGGCAGTGATTAAACAGCACACAGGGGCTTTCAGCAGCTGGCAGCCAGGGATTGCAGCTGATGGGCATGGTTTGTGTCTGTCTGGTTTGCTGTTTGATGCTGTCTCCTGTCATGCACCTACCATGCATTAGAAGTGGTGTTCGGATTAGCCAAACACTGAGCATGTTTTCAGTGTCAGGTGCCAACTGTTTGCATTCTGCATGCTGTCATAGACAATTTTTTTTATCTTCATTCTCCCTTCATGATATCACATCTCTCTTGCACAGGGCCATTAGTCCTTTGGTGGACCACAGACATCCTGCCCCTGAGTTCATAGAATCATAGAATGTCAGGGGCTGGAAAGGACCTTGAAAGATGATCTGGTCCAGCCCCTTTGCCAGAGCAGGATCACCTAGAGCAGATCACACTGGAACAGATCCAGATGGTTCTTGAATATCTCCAGAGAGAGTTTTGATGAGTTACACTTCTGCAGCTGCTTTTGGTTTTGCTGTTTTCCAGGCATTTTGTAGCAGGCTGAAGAAGTTAATTCAAGTAGGATCACCTCTTTATTCCTCTTTATTCAACTCAGTACTTAAACCTCTAATTTAAGTTTAAATTATCTCAGAAGCTAAATCTCAGAGAAGTTTTAAATGGTTAGAATTTGTGATACTAAATCAGCTACCCTCTAGCATTTTTTCCTGGCAGAGCGAAGCACCTCGTGACAATCTCCTAGGTCTCCTTACAAGGCAGTCCTCCAGGAAGGAAAGAGACAAAAGAAAGAAAAATGGCAGCTGATAAAGATTCAGCTGGTTCAGTTTTAGCTGTTGTGAAGTCCCTCTGCCTTCGCAGAGCCGAGGAGAGATGAACTAAGCTGAACTAGGGACTCTCTGGCTCTCTAAGGGCACCCCTGAAGGACGAGGCTATTAGTGGGTGAGCAGGAAGGTCTGGTTAGCTTTATGGGAAGGCAGCGATTTGCTCTCAGCCCATGCCTCCAGCTTAGGCTAGTCTTCATGACCAGGTTGTTTTTTGCATGAGAAAGAGGTGCAAGCTGAGATTTAAACAACGCGAGCAGTAATTTCCCAGGTTCAAAAGAATGAACTTCTCATCCCGTAAGAATTTTGTGATGTAGATCAGCGAGCACTTGAGGAACTCCCGCACATTGCTTCACCTTAACGAGGCACTCATCTGAGCTGTTAGCTTTGCTTCTGCGGAGCAAAAGGCGGGGAAGTGGTTTTCACTCTGCTTTAGAAACAGAGCGCTGTGTTCTCAAGCTTCCTGAACGTGCTCGCCAGATTCATTCTCATTTGGTTCATTGTAGTGGATGTTCTTACCTGAGTTCCAGTTGGACTGGAGTATCTCAGCTAGTGACGTGTTCACTTTCTGCATCCATTTTTGTACAGTTATTGAATGCTTTGGGTTGGAAGGGACATTTAAAGGTCATCTGGTCCAACCCTTTTTCATTATCTTCTATTCAAGGTTTCTGTTCCTCTTTAGCAGGCACTGATAAACATAAAAGAATATTCCCACTTTTGAATCAACTCTTTTATTTTGTCACAACCAGTTCCGTGTAGCAACGCAACAGCCCTTACCTTGTGCTCCTATCACCTGAGTCTCTTGTCAAACTTGGCTGCACTGGTAAAGTTTTCCACTTCCAGTACCGAAGAATCTAGGTGTAAAGTACAGTCATGCCCCCCACACAAGATGAGCAGAGGAAGCCAAACCAATGTGTGCACCCTCAGCAGTCCATTGTTACAACAGTGGAGAATTTTGACAATTGTCTTAAAAAAAAAAACCCAGAGATCCTTTACTCATGCTAAGCTCTGCTGTAACAAATCTGCATGCTGCAGGACCTCTGTGTTTCTATTTACTAAACATATCCAAGTTAGTTACACAACACAAGAGAAAAACCTCCTGGCTGTAGCACTGCAGATCATGCAACAGGCAAAATTCTGCCCACAAGCTTGGGAGAGTTTTGTTCCTGGGACATTTAGAATTAGATTCTTAGTTTTTAACAGAGTTATGATTAGTATCAAGAGTGACCTGCAAGTAACTGCTCTAATAACATTACAACCATGAGCATCCAGAAATGCTTACATGGTACTGATGTGGGGGAAAGCAAAAAGCTTTGGTCTGTCACAAAAGCAGCAATACTCTCCAACAGCCAGACTGCATGGCTGAAAGGGAATGGAAGACAAAGGAGTGTTTGGAAAGTGTGGGAAAACAGCCCAAGTGGATGAACATCTGCCCAATCTTTTAAAAGGCAAAATATTTTAAAGGAGATATGGACAGCACCAACCAAAATAGTTCCAATGAGATGCTTCAAAGAGAGCACTGTGCTGTGAGGGCCAGCACCAGCACTGTCTCAGCAGCAACAGCAATGTGAGCTACAGCAGCACAGTCAGGTAGAGGTCCAATGTTTGTAGAGATTGCTAGAGGAAAAATATCAGTGGGCCAAGTCTAACCCGGAGGCTGATGGATAATTCAGTGTAACAGTCAGGAGAGCACAGGAAGGATTGCTGCTCTGGGCACTCGTCCAAGCTACCACAGCCACTTGGGCACAGAGGGGAGAAGCTACTCTGAGGGCAAAGGGTAACAACAGCAATCACACGGAAGCTCTACTTTGCACTGCGAACTCAGAAACAGCCCAAGGCTTGATTAAAACTTGTGCTGTGCTCTTCCATTAATTAAATTAATAAGAACAGAGTAAGGCTCCAAGTCTACCCATAGACTGCAGGGGGTTTACTGGAGGTCACTGTGGATGTACCTTGTGGTGCAGGAAATCCTGGGCATGCAGAAGCTTTTGCATGCCTCATGCATTGCTTTTGCATGTTGGGGTTTGGTTTTTTTTTTGTTTTTGTTTTGTTTTGTTTTGGTTTTGTTTTTGTTTTTGTTTTTGTTTTGTTTTTTTTTCTCAAGGTTGGAAGGTAGGAATAACTGGGAAAGAAAACTATCCAAAAGGCAGATGTGCAGGTACAGGATGCTGCTCGCCAGTGGATGGCCACTGAAGCCAGAACAGCAGCAGGCGATGCAATGAGCTGAACTGAATGGCATTTAAATTGTTGGTGTATAGCCCTGGAAGACAAACTCAGCACCATGCTGCCTGTCTCCTCTCTAAGCAGCTTCCACAGAAGTCATTCCCCACTCTGCACAAGACAGGTTACACTTCACTCCCTCAGCAGGTCCTGAAATCATTAAGGGAACAGTTTCCCAAGCTTTACCACACTCTTCAGAGCTGACTCATTGCAGAACACCTCCAGCTCTTTAACTGCTTCATTTATAGCTATGGCAAATGCCAATAAAATCATACAAATGGCAGAACTCTTGCTAAAAAGCATCAAAACTTACAGCAATGAGCAGTGCCCACGGGAGTGCTGACTGCAATTTTTATTCACATAAAATTATGGTTTGGCTTCTGTGTCACACGAGGCCACTGCGCTGCCTGGAGGGAGGTCCTGCCTGTGCTGCTGATTCAGCCAAGGAGCCAACAAGGCCCTTGCTTTAAAAAGTATTTTCTGTGTTCTTAGATGCTAAGCTTGAGACACACAGAGCTAACCAAAGGAGTGGAACAGGGAGATCACGCAAGAAGTTATTCTTTTGGATTGAATATCCTCCCACAGGCTTTTAGAGGATGTGGTGTGTCCCACTTACCCAAGTGCTGTTCCATAAGGACCTTAAGGGAGCACCAGATTAAAGCTGTTCCCTTTAAAATAGGATTTGAAGTTGTAAAGCCCCTGAGGCTGGATGGCTTTGGTTCGGGGCTTTCCCCTTTGTTCATGCTGTTATGTAACCACTTCAGAGAATGATGTAGAAAGAAGTTCCAATAATTGTCCAATGTGATGGAATCTCTTGGCAGTGCCCAAAGGAGCACAGACAGCAGCAGCAGCTTGGGGTTAGCATTTCCATCTAAAACGTGGTTCCATCTATTTAAGATGTTTTTTCCCCTTTTATGGCATATTCTCCATGGAAAGGTTTGCTATCCTAGGGCAGCTGACAGGAGACTGGCACTTGGCAGCTTTTGGAGTAGTAATTTCAATCTGGGTCATTCAATCAGGCTACTCCTGGCTAAAGGTGCAATTTTGTCCTTACCACAAAGAATCACTTAAGATACAGAATGAAATCAATTAACTCTTGATGAGAAATTGTGGTTTATTGTCTGAGAATGCTCCACTCAGAGGTCAAGGACTCCTGTCTTCCCTGAGGGTGCTGAGCGAGCCACAGGCACTCCAGACATGCTCAACCCCACAACCCAGCTAGTAACTGCTCTTTGCTAGGCGGAGATCTCTGCTGCATCAGGCACACACTGCCTTCAGCAGAGTGTTTGTGTCTTTGTCGGTGTAGCCTGTCAGAGGTATACTCTGGATGCCAGATTTCGGAAGCACAGCTCTTGCCATCTCGTGGCAAAGGTAAAGCTCTGCTTCCTCACTTGTTTGGCAGTGCAAGTCAAATTGTTTTAAAGAGAGCTCTAAACCCAATCACGTAGAAGCAGCCCTTGCAGGCAGTGGAGCCTAGAGGAATGTTGACTCCCATGTGCCAGTAATGCTGAGGGTGCTTGGTTTGAAGGAGTGGGCTTGGTATCTGTCACCAGACTGTCACTAGCTTAGAGGGCAGACTTAGAATCACAGAATCAGTCAAGGTTGGAAGGGACCGGAAGGATCAGCCAATTCCAAACCCCCTGCCATAGGCAGGGCCATCTCACACTAGATCAGGCTGGCCACAGCCTCATCCAGCCTGGCCTTAAACACCTCCAGGGATGAGGCTTCCACCATCTCCCTGGGCAACCCCTGCCAGGCTCTCGCCACCCTCATGCTGAACAACTTCTTCCTAACATCTAGTCTGAATCTCCCCATTTCTAGCTTGGTTCTACTCCCCCCAGTCCTATCACTACCTGACAGCCTAAGAAGTCTCTCTCCAGCTTGTAGGCTCCCTTAAGATACTGAAAAGTCACAACAAGGTCACTTTGGAGCCTCCTACCTGTAAGGACAGGAGCATCTAAAGACTTTGCTTCTGCACAAGGTTAAATCCTGTTATGGACAGTCCTGCTCTGGAGGAACCAAAGTGACAGCACCAATGCACATTGGAAGGAGAGCTCACCTGGGAGCAGAAAATAGGATGAGGCGCTGGCTGATGGAATTGAAGTTATCACTAGGGGAATGTGAGATTCTTATTAAGAGGATTGACTCTTCAGGAAGGAAGACTTGTCCAACAGTAATTCTGTGCCATGCAGAGGACACTTCCTTTAAAGACAGAGGAATTCAAGACTATTTGAGTATTCAAAAAAACCCTCTTACTTTATTGGGGTTTTAAAAGCTGCTTCCAGAAATGGTTAAAACCTGCACTGCTATGCCTTTGAGATAGGGACTACATCCAGTGTCTGAGAGTTTGGTCCACCAAATCTGAGGTATTAGGAGACTGAAGGAAATAGAGGTTAATAAAAAGCAGCATGAAGATGAAAAACTATGCTGTAGAACCTCACTATGCCTTGCACAACAGACGAAAGTGCTGATTCAGCACTTTCCTAATTACTGCTGTAACATCATGCTAAATGCATTGAATTTGGGAATTAGTTGGGGAAAAAAACAGGAGTTCATAACAGTTTCTAAAACTAATGATTAGTTTTGGTATGGGAATGTATTGCAGCAGAGAAGATCCACTGCTAAGGCTTGCTGAAGAAGCATTGCAGGTAACACAAACAATGGCCCCAGCTGCAGATGTGTGGGTTGAGTGTGGTGCAGTGATGCACAGTGAGCAGGCCTGTGCCAAACAAGAGTAGCCTTTTGGAGGGGATGGGTTACAATTTCCAGACACTGAAACTGCTCATCTTGTCAGTTCTGCAACCTTGCTGATGATGAAGAGGTTTGCTTTCCCTAATTCATTAGGATGTTTAGGTGACAAATGTATGCTTCAGGTACATCAGAGAGGAAATGGAAATGGAGTGATTCCTATTTTAACCTGTTCTAAATTAAACTTGGAACATGAATTCCTGATTTATGAACTATTCTGCAGCAGTGAATCTGAATAGACATTGTCATAGTGAACCAGTCAGAGCACCAGATTCTGGAGCTGGAGTTCCTGTGACATTCTTGGGTGCAGCAATTAATCAAGGCAATGAGCACGTGCATGCACTCACATCTGGGTGCATGTGTCCAGACTCATTCTCTGTGGGATGGTAGATACCAAACTGCAGGCTTTTGTTCTTAAATGCAGTGCGGCAGCAGCTGCCCCCATTGACATCATAGGTGAGCAAAGAGAGAGCTACTTACAATCTGGGAAGTGAATGAAAAGCTCAATGGAACTGCATTAGCAGTAGTGCAATATCAAGTTAAGAATGGTCAGGACTAAGCAGAAATATGCAGCCTTAGGAAAACAATTGCAGTGGAGCTTGATATCTGCCCCTGGATATCTGCCCCTGGGTATCTGCCTTGCTTTGGTATCCAGTTTTTAACATTAGCAAGATGAAAATACTCCAGCAATAGCAGAAGTGTACAAACAGATAAAGGACATTCTAAATAAGGAACTGCAATTGTTGCTGCAATCCATGCACAACAGAGAATGTCTACTGACCAAACACCTGGCATGTCTAGAAGGAGCAAATGTTATGGCTGCATTCAAGGCTGCAGTTAGGCACTGTCTTTAACAAAGCCTTCACACTCAGGTCAGCCTGTAGAGCTGACAGTTCCCACATGTCCTCAGTCTGGGCACTGAGGCTCATCTGCAAAAACGTGTGTGTGTGTGTGTGTGTGTGTGTGTGTGTGTGTGTTATTTGCCACATCTGCCTTCATCTTTAGGCAAGCCCAGAACTGCCAAGTGACAGAGACCAATTTCTGCATCACTTGAAAACCAGCAGCAGCAACGTGGGTATTGTTTTAGATTGTGAACTCCATTGAATGAACTCTGCCTAGACAACAAGCACCAGCAGATCAGGATTTCTGTGAGGCATCTGCTGAGGCACAGAGCTCCTAAAGGTCACCTCTAAACAAGGAGAGTGTCATGTAGCCTTTGGGCCCACTTTGGGCCCTTGAAGCTGACTCCCAGCCAGCTCTCCACCTGTGTATTAGACACACATGATCTGGGAGACACAGTGAGGAGCAATGCTTCCTATGCTGGTGTAACATTAGCCATTAGTGCTGGCAGCCTGAGCCCAGCCCCACAGGTCCCTTCTGGGACCCCCAGGCCCTGCCAAGACTCTGCTAGGATCCTCTGGGAGATTTAAGAGCCCCTGCCCCATGACCCTCATAAATCCTGTGACCCCCTTTAGGGCTACCCTAGAATCCCTGGGACACCTCCCACCAAAACACTTCCAACCCCCCCCTTGGAGCTCCTTACACCAACCTGTGACCCCTGTAACCCCTCCTTCCTGTTACAGCTCTCATCAGACCTCATCTGGAGTCCTGTGTGCAGTTCTGGAGCCCCCAGCACAGGAAGGACATGGAACTGTTGGAGCCAGTCTAGAGGAGGCCATGAAGATGCTCAGAGGGCTGCAGCAGCTCTGCTCTGAAGACAGGCTGAGAGAGTTGGGGGTCTGCAGCCTGGAGAAGGCTTCCAGGAGACCTTGGAGTGGCCTTCCAGGATCTGAAGGGGGCTCCAGGAAGGCTGGGGAGGGACTATTGACAAGGTCTTGGAATGTCAGGACAAGGGGCAATGGGTTTGAAGTGGCAGAGGGGAGATTGAAAGTGGATGTTAGGAGGAAGTTCCTTGCAGTGAGGGTGGTGAGACACTGGCACAGGTTGGCCAGGAAGGTTGTGGAGCACAGAATCGCCCAACATGATCAAAGATCACGTTAGGTGATTCTGAGCTCCACAACCTCCCCTGGAGGTGTTCAAGGCCAGGTTGGATGAGGCCTTCAGTGACCTGTACTAGTGGAAGGTGTCCCCGCCTATGGCAGGGGGTTGGAACCGGATGAGCTTTGAGGTCACTTCCAACCTTACCATTCTATGATTCTATAAGTACCCACCAAATCCAGGCAGAAAGCAGAGGTTCTTCCTGATGAAGAGGTCAGCTGTGTGTCCCAGACTGGAGAACTCAAAGGGCTGGAAGCAAGCACCAGCAGAGACTCGGAGCATCAGCTAGCCCAAGGTTCTGGCTCAAGCAGGTTCTACCAGCACAAGGAAGGTCCCAGTCAGTGCCTAGCCCACAAAGAGAGGCCAGAACTCAGGGAGTCATGGGGACCTGTCTTGCTGCACAGCACGTTCTTACCAAAGGGCATTATTTCACAGCATGCCATTGTTGTTTCAAGCAGTTGCATTTAGTGCTGCTAAATAAAGCAAGGTCAGAGAGCAACCTACAGCATGCAGAATAGGAGCAAGGAATTGTTAATGCATACACAAGCAGGTAAAAACTAAATACAAGTGGGAGGAAGGCAAAGTTCTAAAGAATATGAACTTAGATTAATTAACTGTCCTTTACATTTGAAAAGAAGAGTCAGTAAGCTTTGCTCTAAACGGAAATGAAGTAGAAGTTATTAGCTTAATGTTTGGAATTACCAGAGTACAGATCCATCTTTCAGCAGATGTTTCTTCTTCTGCATGTACAGGAAAATATGTTCTCTGGTTCTGTTTCCAGCTAAGTCAGTTCAATAACAACTCCGTTCAAAGCTGGAAAATCAAATAAGAGTAGAAAAGGGAGGAAAATGTTTGTGGTTTTCCCCTCTGTTTCAGCCTGAGAATGTAATAAGGTCTGTGGCAGAGGGATGGCAGAGGCTGGTGAACCCTTGAAGGAGCTAGCAGTGACATTTGCTTTGAGCTGCTGGTGTGTGTGGCTGGTCACAGCCTCATCTGACACAGTGCTGGGAACCGGCCCCCGGCGGTTGTTATTTGCCTTTCCTCACTGTGTGAGTCGAAGGTGTTCTGAGGAGCTCCACACTCACCTGGCGGCTGAGGCTTTGTGGGTCTGATTTTACACTTGTATGGCAACTCTTTGCCTGCCTCTCTGATGAAAACAAACCCCAACCCAAACGCACAAGAAGCAGCAGCAGCAGCAGCAGCAGCAGATCTTTCCTGGCCAGTTATCACTTTCTTGGCCTTCAGCTAGCACTGGCAGGCTGTTAAGTGCTATTTTATCAGGTAACAATGACTCACTGGTATCACCTTAAGCCCACAAAGCCTTTTTTCATCTCATCTCTTTTAAAAGATGGAAAAGTGCAAGTGAGAAGCAGTTACTGCCCCAGGATTAGATAAGAAATCTGCCCAGTGCCAGCACAGTACCTTTGAGAGCTCTTATCTGAGAGACTAAAGCAGCAGGAGGATGGGTAGAGCTGTTCCTGCGAAGTACTTGGAAGGAGACAGAAAACGAAAGAAATGCCTCCTGAGGTCTGCTAAGTCAGGCAGCCTATGGGGAAGCTGTGCGGCTGGAGCCCTGGCAGCAGCGGCAGCAGGAGTGCTTTCGCGGGGGGCAGGCAGCGTCCCTGGGGACAGGTTGTAAGCACTCTGCGCAGCGCTGCACAGCAGTGCTGCTGGGGACAGCCACGGGGCAGGAGGGAGAGCTTCTCCACTGCTGGGAAGGGAGCTGCAGCAGCACTGTGTGCACCTAAGGGTGCTTCCTCAGGCTGCACTCAGCTTCTTTCTGTGCTATTTATATGAACAGGAGGCAGCAAAAGATTTCTCCCAAACCAGACGTACCCAGGTCAGAAACTGAGGCTGTGTCCCGAGCTCATGGACCAGCTCCCTAGCTCTGTTCAGCAGGATGAGCAGATCCTCCATGTAACCTCCCAGGCCCTGCTCGGGCTGTTCTCTCTGGGTGCCTGTGTGGCTCCACTGCTGGCACATGCCCATTGCCACCCTTTGTACAGGAGAGGCATCAGATGAAGAATAGAACCAGGCTGATCCCTGCTTCCTGCTCCCTGAAGTGTGAGGCTGCTTGTCCTGCAGGCTTGCGGAGCACGGGGAGCTGGAAGCACCAACCCTGTGTCAGCACTTCTTGTATCTGCAGCACAAGTCCTCCTGACCAACACTTCTCTTTACAGCACAATTTGAGTGCACTCTCTAATACCTTTACTGGGAGCAGGAAGCCTAGATACCAGCTGGCTAAAAATACCTACAGCAGTCTGAAACACCAACAAGGTACCGAGAGTGAAGCCATGAAGACAGAACTGAAACGCAAAGATCTGGGAAGGGCTACAGCAAATAAAGTATGCAGAAAATGCAGCTTGGTATAAAAAATCTTAAGGAAAAAAATCAGAATGTGCATGGGGAAATGAAGAAAATGTAATGAAAGGAGAAAATTGTGTTAAATGATGAGAGCTCAGAAGACAGGCAGAGAGATGTGGGCAAGTGGTAACAAATACAGCAGCTGGGTGCACATCTTAAATGCAGGAGGGGGAACCTGAAGCCCTGACAGCTGTCATTGTGCAGTTGTCTCCTCTCCTGCAATGTTTAACTCCACTGAAATACAGGCCAGAACTGGTTGTTTTCTGGAGTGTTATATTTCTGCATTTGACATGCTGCTGCTTACAGTTCTTATCTTCCTCTTGTCTCTTTGCTTAACAATAATGTAATACCAAGAAACAGCAAAAACATCAAGTGGTGCATCATTTAGATAATTTTCAGTCTTCTCTGAAGAGCAGCCACTAGTAGATCAGCTGGCATTTGTCTTTGGGTCTAGTAGGCTGTTGTTCTGCAGATCATGTGCAGATTTCCACCAGAACATGAAATGTACATTTCACATCAGCATGCAGAGCCTTCTGGTCTGTATTACAAACTGATGTGCTGGTCTCCATAACATCACCTCTGTGTTCCCCACACTCTTCAGAGCTTCAGATTAATGACTTCATTATTCATGGTGGCCTGGAGCATCTCTGCTGTGAGCATAGGCTGAGGGAGCTGGGGGGGTGCAACCTGCAGAGGAGAAGGCTCCAGGGGCACCTCAGAGCTGCCTGCCAAGAGCTGAAGGGAGCCTGCAGGAAGGCTGCAGAAGGACTTTGCATCAGGGGGGCTAGAGACAGACCAAGGGGCAATGGTTTGGAGCTGAGGCAGAGCAGGCTGAGAGTGGAGCTGAGGCAGAAGTTCCTGAGTGTGAGGGTGGTGAGAGTGTGGCAGAGGCTGCCCAGGGAGGCTGTGGCTGCCTCCTTGCTGGGGGTGCTGCAGGCCAGGCTGGATGAGGCCTTGAGCATCTGAGTGTAGCTGAGAGGTGTCCCTGGGCATGGTGGGGAGGGTGGAGGAGATGAGCTCTGAGCTCCCTGCCAGCCTGAGCCACTCTAGATTCTGTGATCTCCTTCTTCATTGAGATGCTCAGGACTTGCCAGGAAATTGACTGTCTGGTATCTAAAAATGGTGGAATGTGCCTTCAGTCTAATGGCTTCGATCTGCTTGTGGTCCAAGTTGGCAGACCTGCCTCTCTTAGCAGGCAAGTCTCTAAATGTTGCTTTGCTCCTTCCATGCTTCCCCACAGTGGTCTTCTGAGCTCTGTTTCTGATCAAATCTGCTTTCATTTTCCTGGGCCCATCTGTAAATTCCAGAAAAATTCTCATTCCCTTCCACTCTTCCTTTTCTTCTGGGTTGTGCAATGTCAGAAACTGCTGTGAAAAAGGACGAATGGTGATTTGAGAGCTGAGGGAAAAGGGAAGGAGGAAGATAAACACAATGTTTAATCTTCTACTCAGGGTTATGCAAGGATACCAAGAAAAGAAAACAATCAGTTCCTTGATGGAAGAAAATGTTGTGCAAAAGCACTGGAAGCTCAGGTCATCTGGTGGTGATAAGAAGCCTTTGGACAGCTTTGCAGCAGGTAGCAACAGTTCAACTTCACAGCAGTTAGGCAGAAATCTTGTTCTGAAAATCAGTGCAGGCAAGAGAGGCCAAGGACAGCTCAGGGTGTGATGAAATGTGAACACATGCCCAAATATAACGAACCGATCAGGGCTCTGGGAAGTGTCTAGAGCATCTGGGGACAGACTCTAAGGAAGCTTTTCTTTAAATCAGGCTGCATTTTTAAGCCAAGGTAGGAAGCTCAGCTCTGCCAGCAGCTGTTTAAAGCCAGATTTCCTTCACTCAGAGCTAGAGTGAAGAAGAGCGAAGACCTGCAGCTGTGATTTGCCTTCTGCAAGGCAGGACATTCTTCAGGATCCTCCAGAGACCTTCAAATGGAGATTGTGCTGTAAGGCTTCTCCCAGTGGGGCACTAGTTGCCTGTTGAACTGTAATGGCTGCTTGAGGGTTAAAGCAGAGTGGCACATGGCCTTGGCAACATCTGGAGCAACTCAGTAAGACTCCAGCAAAGGACTTCCTACTCACCTCAGATAGACCTCAGATTGTGCCTCACTGTTTCATAGCTTTAAATTTCTCCCTCTTTCACGATGAGCTAATTATCATTCCACCAACTCTAACAAAGCCACCATTTTTCAAACCAAAATTCCGTACAAGATGGGAAAGAAAAAAAGAAACCATTCCAAAGAGAATATTCATCAGGTGAATGTGCACGTGAATTTCGAGGGCGTGATTCTTACTCACTTGGAGTTCTGGCTTAATTTAGCCTGCACAATTATTTTAAAAGTCCATTCATTTTTAAGTGTAGGATGTTATGTGTGCTAGCCTGGGGGACAAGCTGTAACATAAGTGTGAGTGTAAGCACAAATCTGTGTATGACTCTACGTGAGATGTGCATGCCCAGAGGTATCTGGAAGAGGTGTAGGTGTGGTACTGAGGTTCCTGGTTTAATGGAGAACTTGACAGTGTTAGATTTATAGTTGACCTCAATGATCTTAAATGTCTTTTCCTGCTTAAATGATTCTACAGTTCTATAATGCTATGGTATGCAGATGACAGCAAATTGAGGAGAGCAGCTGGTATGCTCATGTCCTGGACTGGCATCCAGATCACTCAGGCAGGCTGGAGAAATGGGCCAACAGGAGTCCTATGGGATTCAGGGAGAGCGGAGGCAAAGTCCTGCACCTGTAAAGAAACAAGCCCCTAAGCAATGCAGCCCGAGCCTTGCTGGGCTGCAGCAGTCTGTGGAAGAGGCTCCAGAGGCAGTGATGAGCATGGGCTGAAGGTAAAGCAGCAGCACCTGGGCAGCAGAGAGGCACACCAGCCTCTGGGGCTGTGCTGGCAGCAGCACAAGCACTCAGACAAAGAAAAGGATTCTCACCCTCTATGCGGCACTCAAGCCTCCAGCTTCGTGCCCCCCAATACAGCAAAAAAACAAGTTTAGGGGAGAGCAACCAAGCTGGAGGGAGCTGGATTGCTAAACCTCTGAGCAGAGACTGCATGACCAAACCCTGGTTCAGTCTGGAGAAGTTTTCTCTGTGTGGGACCTAACAGCAGCCCCTCAGGACCTGCAGGGAGGCCATCAAGCAGGTGGAGCCAGGGTCCTCATGGCATTGCATGGATGAAAGACAATGGACATAAACTGCAATGAAGGTTCATACTGACTGTCAAAGAGAGTGGA
Organism: Semnornis frantzii; assembly: GCA_013399775.1. Taxonomy (NCBI): domain Eukaryota; kingdom Metazoa; phylum Chordata; class Aves; order Piciformes; family Ramphastidae; genus Semnornis; species Semnornis frantzii. The sequence continues at coordinate 45,443 of VWYK01093499.1, forward strand.
TTCCCCACTAGCAAATCTGTCAGGCCACCCAGAGAGGCTGAGCAGGCTCCATTCTCCCAGATTTTCAAGGCCAGAATGGGTAAAGCCCTGAGCAGCTTTGGCTGTCTCTCAAGGCTGTGCTGCTACACCCTGCTGTGTGCCTGAGCTGTGTGTCAGAGAGCAGAGCCCAGCCTGGCTGGGCTGCACTAGGAGATGGTGGTGGATGATGAACGCAGTGTAACAGCAGGGCCCGTGCAGGAATGCTCTTAAGCTATGCTGCTGTCTCTCAATGACAGTTCCTGCAGGGGCTTGGGAGTAATTTTATGTATTTAAATCCCTTCCAGAAATCAGTGTGACTCACAAAATGAAGCTGAGTACTTGAGGGCAGGTTGCTAGGCTGGGATCCTTCTCTGTGCTCGACTCCACACCAACTGTTTCTGAGCATAAGAACAGTAGGATGGAGTTCAGTGTTTGCATACTTGATGGGGGCAAAGCTGCAGGTTGCCTAATGCTCGGGAGCTGTGCCTGGAGAGGGGCAGAATAAACAACAGAAGGCAGTTCTTGTTCTTCAGAAGTCCATGCTGTCTGCCATAAAGGAGCTCTCCTCCATAGTCTCCTCCTTCAGCTAAACTCACCTTTTCATTCTTCTCAGCCCTTCACCACTGAGACTTCCCATACAGCTGTTACCCTTCCAGAAACAGCTTTCCGTCTCCAGAGTTCTTGCTCCAGCCTCTTGCTGAAGAGCTGTGCCTCTATCAGGAGCTTCTGCTCTTACAGCTCTCTCCAAACAGCAAGATGTTTAATTAACCTTTCACGGAATCTGAAAGAGAGTTGAGTTGCTCTCCCATGCTGTCACCTTCAGGGAAGGGTGATTGCTGATGAGTACATTAACAGCAACCAACACCGCCACCAAACGTAGTGAAGAAACACTTCTCTGAGCTCCACTCTTTTGAGATAGGGAGCAGAATTAAAGAATTGGGAGGTTATCATTATTCTTTAGTCCAGAAATTAGCAGAAATGACATAGGTAAAACATTGGCCTTTTTGTACAGTGAGCAGAAGGTGGACTTGCTTTAAATGATAGCGATGTTAAGAAACAACAGCAGGCAGTCCACATCTGGGTACTGGGACAGCAGCAGTAATCCCAGTAGCCAAATATTACTTTAATTAAATAAAGTTAAATGACTTGGGGAATGATCACATTACCCCAGTGTGCTTTCACATTAGCAATTATTCAGCAGTCTGAACAGGAAAAGTAAGGATAAAAAGAGAGAAAAAGGTATAAACCATCACTTTCTGCCAGGAGCTGCTCCTGTGACAAGGTTATTACTGGTAGCCAGGGTTAGCTGCTCCCTCTGTGTCAGGTAACTCGTCCTCAGAGTTTGGTTTGTGCTTGATAATGGGAGTCAGCTCTAGAGACATCAGTTTCCTCTCTCTTTGCTATGCATGATGCCCGTTCTCAGTGTAGCACCAAGGGCTGGAAACTGAAAGTGGGTTGCACTGAGGAACAGCATGGCACAGACTCAAGGCTGGCTGTGGTACTGGCACAAACTATGCTCTGGGAACTGTTCTTTCAGTACCTTGGTGTAACTGTGTGTGGCAGCCTGGCAGGACTGGAAGGCCATGATTATTGATGTGCAAACCTCCAACAGACACACTTCACATGGAGCCTGTGTGAGCACAATGCAGCATTGCCTTGTCTCTCCATGGTGGGGTGAGGAGAGCACTTGTACCTTCCACAGAACACAACAATGCTCGTGGGTTGCTCCAGGGCACTGATAATTGGCTACAGCTACTTCAAGGTTTTTATCATCGTCCTTTTTCCTCATATTTGCTTTCCTTTAAAATGCTTTTCAGTGTTAAGAAAGCACTTTTTAGCTAAGCATTTTGATATTCTGTGTGAAAATCCATGACAGAGCAGCATTCTGAACTGTAAACACAGTGACATTTTGAGGAGGTTTTATCGGAATCAATTTTTAGAAACAAAACATTTCACTAGCTTCAGTAAGCTCCTTCTAGCTTTTTTTTTTTTTTTTTGCATGTCAGTGTTGTCATATTTCAAGACAAATAAAATCTTTCCAAAGAGTAGAAACACTTTATGTGGCATGGAACCTAATTTTCACACAGTTCTCCACCTTTTCTTTCTAGAGACCTTTGTGATAAGCAATTCCTTCTGCAAGTTCTTCCCATCTCTGTGTTTCTCCTTGGACCATTAGTTTGGTACAGTTCTGGCCAGGACTGTCACTGATCATGAAATGTCTAACCTCTGCGAAAGTCTGAAAAAACACTCCCTTAGAGGGGTACCACAGAGCCCTAGAGTGGCTCAGGCTGGCAGGGAGCTCAGAGCTCATCTCCTCCACCCTCCCCACCATGCCCAGGGACACCTCTCAGCTACACTCAGATGCTCAAGGCCTCATCCAGCCTGGCCTGCAGCACCCCCAGCAAGGAGGCAGCCACAGCCTCCCTGGGCAGCCTCTGCCACACTCTCACCACCCTCACACTCAGGAACTTCTGCCTCAGCTCCACTCTCAGCCTGCTCTGCCTCAGCTCCAAACCATTGCCCCTTGGCCTGTCTCTAGCCCCCCTGATGCAAAGTCCTTCTGCAGCCTTCCTGCAGGCTCCCTTCAGCTCTTGGCAGGCAGCTCTGAGGTGCCCCTGGAGCCTTCTCCTCTGCAGGCTGCACCTCCCCAGCTCCCTCAGCCTGTGCTCACAGCAGAGCTGCTCCAGCCCTTGCGGCATCTTTGTGGCCTCCTCTGGCCTCCCTCCAGCAGCTCTGTGGCCTCCTTCTCCTGGGGACACCAGAACTGGAGGCAGAATATTTGAGATGGGGTCTGAGCAGAGCAGAGTCAAGGGGCAGAATCCCCTCTCTCCTCTCTTGCCCTGCTGCCCACACTGCTCTGGATGCATCCCAGCACACAGTTTGCCTTCTGGGCAGCATGAGGCAATCCCTGCCTCCATCTTCTGCATTTTCTTACCTGGGCTGAGCTAGAACTATAAGCAGATGCCTCTTTGCAGGGTCTCCTAGGTGACGCTGGTATGAATAGCTCTGGAAGAGAAACAAACAGATTAGAAAAGCATGCCTGTTTGTTCTGCACGCCTTCCTGGTCAGAACTAATTCCGCGCTCCAGAGCAGGCAGGAGCTCCATCCTTGGCTGCCAAGCAGACTCTATTTGCATTCCTTGCCCTGCAGTCTCCCTGACACATGGTATCTGTGTCTGGAATGGGCAAAGGCAGTGACCCATAGGCCCTAGCAAATGAAGTTGAAGCTTTCTACTGCATTCTTTAAAATGAAAATATTTCAGTCCTGACCTTCACTGCTTGTCGTGTCCCTGGCTTTGAGCCCTTTCTCACCAGCCCCTGCCAGCTGTAAATAATGTGCTACATTTTGTAATGGCTCCATCACACACAAGCTGAGTGAGATCACTGCCTGTAACTCTGCTCCTGCCTGACAGGAAGACAGCCCTCAGGGCTGAAGGGTGCTTCTCATGCTGGACAGCCAGGACAGCCAGGTCAAGCACTAATGCAGCTGCTACCAGTACAAGCTGTCCAAAGTTAAATAATACAACAACCTCTATTAGCGTAAATCACAAAGGTCAACAGAAACTCCCCAGGTAGGTCCTAGATAATTCTTCTCGAGAGGATTAAGTCTTAAGGAGACATCCCTGGAGGTGTTCAAGCAAAGCCTGGATGGTCACTTAGTGCCATGGTCTGGTTGATTGGCTAGGGCTGGGTGATAGGTTGGGCCGGATGAGCTTGGAGGTCTCTTCCAACCTGGCTGGTGCTATGATTCTATGATCCTACGATCATTATGGCATAATTTGGAGCTTGCAGTCATACTCGGTCTCCACTAACACCGTCAGATGATTTTGTTAGCTTGTGATCTTTCTCCTGGTCAAGCAAAGGCTTCAAAAGATCTGTTGTTAGTCACAGAAGGTTATCCCACGGTGAGGTTATCCTGAGCTGACTGGGCATTCCTCACATGACTGCCCCTGAGCTTGCTCTGACCCTCAGCAGTCTCACTTTGCTCTTTGTTAGATCCTGCAATTTCTGCTCAGTAGTGTCTCAGTTTCTGCTTTGTAAACCTCAGGCCAGAGTCCCCTGCCTGCACTCTCCAACAACGTCCTCCCATGAAGGTGAAAAATGAGTAAGCCAAAGAACTGCCTGTGGGTATCTGAGCTCCATTAGAAATGTCCCAAGAAGCAATTAAGTCTGGTCTTCAGCTAACGCTGGCTGTAGGTAACAACATTCCACCCAGGTGGTAACATTCCGTGCATGCCCTGTGCCCCTGCTCTAAAGCCGGGGAAAGTCCTCACCTCTCCTTCCCTCGGTTCATACCATTGGTACTGCAGCTGCTGGCAGAAGGCGGACCCTCGGCAACGCTCCTTCCTGCCGTCAGCTCTCTGCTGCACAGTCTGCCTAGCAGCCAGTGGGTGGTGGAAAGTGCCTGCGGGCTCCTGTGGAGCTTGTATTGCAGTAGCCGCACCCGGCACTGAGCTTTTCGTTTAGTCGGTTGTTGTGTCACCCAGTCACCACCTCCTCTGAGAGGCGCAGCTGGGGAAATCAAAGGAAACCCATGGGATGAAGTGAGAAGAGGTTTAATATAATAAACCCTCCAATATTAACGCTAACAGCAGGCACACAAAGTTATCTTCACTCCACGTAGCAGGTGCCAGCTGTGCGCTCCCACCAGCGAATGCTCAGTGCCAAGCACTGCCAGCAGCACAGCTCCAGTGAGAGCGCGAGGGTCTGGGTGAGCAGAAGAGGAGACCTCAAGAGCAGAGTGACAGGTGAGCCCCTGGGAGGATGATGACCATTGTGGAGAAGAGTCCACCCCAGCAAGCCTTCCAGTATCCACAGGCTATGATGTTTATTGAATGCTTCTGTTGGCCAGCTTGATTCAGCTGCTCTTGCTCCTCCAAGCTTTAGCACCTGGCTAAACTCAAACTGCCAAAGACCCTGATGTCTCTGGAGACCTGCATTCCATGGCTGAGGTTGGAGGAAAATCAAGTGTGTTTGGTTTGTTCTGGCTGACTCGGGCGCAACTTTGCCGAGGACAGAACTGATTCTATGATTCTGTCACAGCAGCGCCACGGCAGAGATGAAGCTGATGAAGGGCACGACAACAACTGTCACACTTCAGCAATTCTGCTTCTCAAAGGCAAAAGGAAAACTTGTCAGACCATGTAGATCTAAAATGAAATAATCAAATACTAAGCTAGATAGAGCCTGAGGGGTTCAAAATAAAATCTGGAAATGTGATTCAAAGGACACGATCAATTCTGTGCCAAATGCACCAGCAAAAGTTATTTATCTGCATTCATTTGCAAGAGAGATTTTTTTTTTTTTCCAAAGGGAAAATCAGGGGTGTTTTCAGTTCCTGTCTTAGGTCACATGAAGTCTTTCTGTCCTCAAAAGATCTCCTCTTCACAGCTAGAGCTGCTGACTGCTCATGGCCAAAATGCCTGCAGTTTGCACAGTTAGGTGTTAGAACAGACACACCTAAGGCAGCCAGGACCTAAGCCTGCCAGGTGAGGCTCTACTCTGTTTGAGTCTGAGCTCAGTTGTGCCAGCTTAGGGACTGGTATGGTTTCATCCTTCAAGTAGTTTGTGTCCATAATAGTTTCCTTTACAAAAGGTTCTGTGTGCCTTGGGACATGTGCTGGAAGCAAGGAGACGTGGACAGATGAGGTCGAACAAGCTTGTGGCAGTACCTTTGGGGCTGTGTTCAAGATGCAATCCAGGCCGAAACTGCAGACCATGCTTGCTGAGGGGTGGTCACCATGGCAAAACAGTAAGCTGAGTGTACCCAAATTCATTCCCATCTCCTTTACATTGGCACCTTACGTGTGACAAGGGAGGTAAGCCACAGAGAGACTTTTCATCCTAGGACATTTAAAAGGTTTCTTTAAAGAAGTGCACAGGTCTCAAACAGACTTGGAACAGGTTGCCCAGGGAGGTTGTGGCTGCTCCCTCCCTGGAGGGGTTCAAGGCCAGGTTAAATGAGGCCTTGAGCCACCTGTTCTAGTGAGAGGTGTCCCTGCCTTTGGCACAGGGGGGTTCGAATGGGATGAGCTTTGAGGTCCCTTCCAACCTAAACCATTCTATGATTCAGTGATTTGGGCCAAATCATTGGCAGAGGTCATCTGGAGATCTTCTCTTAGGGTGCTCAGCTGGAAGCATTTGCACTTTCCCAATGCATTTGTTAACTAGAGACCTAAATCATTAACAGTATCTATTTAAAACCTCACTTGACAACTGAGAATCAATGTGTATCCAGTCCATTATTTGAATTATAAACCCTTGCCAGAACTCAGTAATATTTACTAAGTAAATATATTCTTTAAAAAGCACTTGGGGTGTGTACACACAGCCTGCCACCACTGGAACAGAAACTGCATTTGATTGGCAAAATATCAGAGAAAACAGGAGGAGATATTTTTAGCAGATGCAATCCACTCTTTTCACTCTGGAATGCTGAGGAAGTATTTTTCACCCAACTGTTTATTCTCATCCTAGAAAACACTAAGGACTCCTTCACAATTATTAGGTGGCCAGAGGCTTGGTTTAGAAATCTGAATATTCAAAACTTAAAGACACGACAGAGCCTCAGTGCTGAAATCTGAATATTCAAAACCTAAAGACACGACAGAGCCTCGGTGCTAACTAAATTTGCTTCAATTTGCAAATGACTGAGTAACCAAAAACATGACACAGTTTGTAAGGTGTTAAAGCTTTCACACCTCTCATTGATAACAATAATAATATAAATAGGCCCGGTTTAAAATGAGGAAAGTGGGGAAATGAAGAAAGAATTCCAGCTGTGCTTGCAGTGCAAGATGAAAGGGAATTAAGCAGTGTGGACAAGGGTTACTGGCAAGAGGAGTCCTGTTGTATTTATATTCATTCTTGTTTGCTATAATAAACCATAAACCTTGGTTTGTATTTAAAACCAGCTGCCAGTCTAACTTCTGTCAGGGGTGGCACATGGAATCTAAAGCCTCTTTGAGGAGCCGCAACACACCTGGAGGTGGAGATGCTCTTCCAGCTCCACTCGAACTCCTGCAGGTGGCAGTGAGTGGCAGCAGCAGTGCAGACCGAGTGACGGCCCCTGGGTCCCGAGGGGTGCGCACAGCCACCCTGCGCCGCTTGGCAGCCGCTCTGCCGCCCGCCGGGCAGGGAGCTCGGCCCCGGAGAGGGGACTCCTGGCTTCTGGCACTCTGCGAAGGGGTAACCACAGTACCACAGGAACATTCTGGTTGGAATTCAGGGACCACCGAGTCCAACCGAATATATTACGATAGCCTGGCAGTGACACCATTTATACTGCACCCATGAAAACCACCTTGTAACAGTTTTTTGGAAGCCTTTTGAACCGAACTGAAGACAAATGCGCCAAGCTTTGCGCTGAAGAGTTAGGGGAGTACCCGAGGCCGTGGGCACGGACAGCCCGCACCGTCATGGCTGCTGCGGCACAGCCCCGGCAGTGCTGGCAGCCCTGGCCCCACAGCTGGCTGCCAGCCCTGCCAAGCGGCCAGCAGCTGCTGGCGCTGCTGGGAAAGATGTTTGCTGCAGCTAGCAGCCGAGGCCAGCGGCTGCCCTGCGAAAGCTGGAAATAGCCGTTTGGAATGGGGAGGGATATGGTGCTGGGAATTGAGCAGTAGCTGCTGCTGTTGCAAAGCACAGCACAAGGGTTTCATGGAAGACAAATGGCCTTGAAAACATCCAGCCTTGAGTCGTTTGGAATAGCAGAAGCTAGGGAAAACGAGGCTCATCAAGTGTTTTCTTTAGCTATTTGCAGTAGTAAAGGTTGGGAGGGGAGTTTGTTGAGTTCAGTTCCTGATATTTGGCTACAGTGTGCCCATAAACAAAAGGCAGAGAAAAATGACTAAATCCTACCTTGGTTCTCACTGCTAGATTGAAACAGCTTCTGTGATGCAGTTATCGGTCCCTCAGAAGCACCCAGAGAGAACCACAGCTAAGAACATTTCTGAGGAAGGCAGCTCAGAGTTTTGTCTCAGGCCGAGATGTGCATGTCCAAGGGAACGTTTTGAGTCACAGAAGTACGCTACCTCCATCAGATCCCAGTTCCAGCCCCTCAGAGGGCTCTGTATTGAGCTCTTAAACATGCTAAACAGAGCTGAGCTCTGGACTTGCTTTTCCTGCTTTTGGCTTGGAGGTGCAGCTGCACTCAGGAAATGAGGATGCAAAAATAGCATCTTCTTAGGCAAGGCTTTGGCCCATAGCAGCATGTATCTCTTCCAGCTCCTAGCAGCCTGAGAGAAGAGAGCCCATGAAAAGCAGCTGAGAGAAAAGGGCCCATGCAAAGCTTCCCCTCTAGTGCTATCACCTGGGTCTAAACGTGCTCCAGGAACACTCACTGGCCTCTGCTCTGCTTCAGTACTTGCTAACCTACACCTACCTGAGGTATTACAACTCCATGCATGCTGGAGGGTGCCTTTTCATTTGTCTGGATAGTTTGGGGGATCGTTGGTATTTTTTGCAACCAAGCAGTGCCCTGACAGCTGCGTTCCTTTAGGGGCAGTGAAGCTGTCAGTCTGGAGAGCAGAGCCTGGAGGAGCAGAAGGCAGCTTGCTCAGCAGAACACCCGGGCTTGGGAACTCATTACCAGTGGGGATTAGGATGGCCACAAATCTCCCTGGCTTCAGATCAGTGAAAAACTCCCTGCTTTGGCTTAGCTCTCCCTCTCACATCTCCAAATAAAGATGAGAAAAAAGAAAAGAGACAACAGGTAAAGGAAAGAGAAGGAAGAGGCAGGGGGGAAGGTACAGAATATTCCCTGCTCCCTAAAATTATCCTCACTGAGAAGTCGAGGACAGGAAATACTGCACACAAACCACTATCAGTTGGGAGGTTTAAAATGTGCTTGAAAGCATTGGAAAGTGTTCAGAAGTCAAAACTTTAGGAAAAGTAAACAGATTCCTGCACTTCTGCTTTTAACTATGCCCTGACAACAGGTTGATTGCTCTCAGGAGCAGAATTGACCATTATAAGTTTCTTTTGTCTGCAGTTTAACCAGGCCCATATCAGCTGAAAGGGTCCACTTCCACTGCCTGCATGAACCACACAGAATTACAGAATGTCAGGGGCTGGAAGGGACCTCCAAAGCTCAGCCAGTCCAACCCCCCTGCCAGAGCAGGATCTCCTGTACCAGATCATGCAGGAACACATCCAGGCAGGGTTTGAATATCTCCAGAGAGGGAGGCTCCACAACTTTATGTTAGAATGAAACTTCTTATGCCTCAGCTTCCACCCAGTGCCCCTTGTCCTGGCACTGGGCATCATCCAGCAGAGCCTGCCTCCTGGCACTCACCTTACACATATTGATAACCNGGCATTGCCCCTCCTGCCCACCAAAGCACATTGCTGGCTCATGGTCACCCTTCCATCAACCAGGACCCACAAATCTTTTTCCCCTTCTCTACCTTCCAACAACTCAGTCCCCAAGCTATACTGCTCCCTGGGGTTGTTCTTTCCCAGGTGCCATAATCTCCCCTTGCCCTTGCTGAATTTCATTAAATTTTGCCCTGCCCACCCCTCCAGAATTTGCTTTGAGTGGTTCTGTGATCTTTAGGAAGATCTTGAGGAGTGCATCTTGCACCTCCATTTGGTGTGGGCAGTCAGCTATGCTCTCATCGTCTGAGTGCCTGTGGTTTGGACATGATTTGTCATCTAGAGGGTGTGTTTTTAGTGGCATGGTCTGAATTTCATTCTCCATTGATCCTCCTCATTCCAAGCAGTCCCACAGACACAGTGTGGGTTATTCCTTGGAACCACTCAGGGTATTTCAAATCCTCCCTTGTCCTGAGTGTGTGGAGTGCTATTGGACTGATGCCTGTGCAGGAAATCGATATGAGCAGGAGTTACAAGGCAGCCTTCCTGCTTCTAGTGTCTAATTATTGGATCTTACACTTTACTCCATTAATGCTCTGCTATTAGAGGATTTTTCTGGCTGCAAGATGTGATGCAGTAATTAACTAGGTCTTGAAAGTCTCCACTGCTTGGAGTTCCCTGCTGTGATACAGATATAAGGATAGAGTCTTCTGACTTCTCTCCCTTACATGCTCCAATTAACATAACAATAATAACAATATCAGATTAGCCAATGACAATGCTCTTGCCTTGGTACATCACTTTTTAAACTGGCACTTAATGGAAAGGGTGTGGGGTGGGGTAGGGAGCATTCAGCTACAAGAAGTGTTGGTTGTTTTAACCTGCAGAGGATCTGCTTCCTCACTGGAGTGTACCATTTCATGCAGAATGGTTTGATCAGTCACAGTTCCTTTGCCACGATCTAATGCTCTTGCCTGAGCACCCCAAGCTCAGCTGGGAGTCTGCCCCTCTCCAGTGCTTGCTGAGGGACAGGATGCCTCTCACTGACTTCACCAAGAAGATTAAACGCTTGATGATTTACTACATGCAGCCATGAAATTAAAATCAGCTAATTTAATGTTTTGTTTTACTAATGCATTTAATCTGAGTAGTTGCACATCCCACAGATAAGAGGCCTTGCTTTACTAATAAGCAGATAGAGATACAGATGGAGAGATGCTACTGCTAAGGCTGGGACTGAAGCCTGATGAAAGGAGCACTTTTTGCTAAGGGCCTGCAGAACTGCTGGCCAGCAGTCCCAGAAGTGAGCACTGGCTAGCAGGCTCTTACAGGTCCTGGGCCGGCCAGCCAGGAAAGCTACCTACAGGATGGATCTAGATCCCATCGGTCCATGTCTATTCACTTCCAGAACTCAGGGCACCAAACAGCGAGAGAGCTTCCAGAGTTCTTGGCAATCCTATTGCTTGGGTTGCTTTTTTTGGGTCAGGCTCTCAGCCGCTCCTTCTCTTCGTGCAGGCTTAACATGATACTTACTGATAATTGTTACTCCCTCTCAGAGTGTTTCTGTGACCGTGCAAGCAATATTTGACCCAAAGCCATGCAAGCACAGTAATTAGGTGTTTCTGTTGTTGTATCAGAACTATGCTGCTGCTATTGCTGCAAAGGTGCAAGAGCAGCCCGGATGAAATATTGATCAGCAGTTATTCAGCAGCTATTCTGAGGCATTAACTCTCCGTACTGCACAGCAAACATAGCAAAAGAACTTTTCTATCAGTGTTTGTGGTTTTCTCAGTCTATTTTTCACTGATCTGACTGTAATTAATTCAAAAGGCCATCCTGAATAGTAGTAGTTTCTTAATGCAGAAAGATGTTGCAAGTCAGATTTTGCTACTTTTTCCAGCCAGGTTTCTTGGACACCAGGAGCTTGCACAGCAGGCACTGAGCTGGGCAGACTGACAGTGTCTGTCTGTCCTGGAGCAGATTGACAATGTCTCTCTGTCCTGTTTCTTATCCTTCACAATTTTTCCCCCAGTTTGCTCCTTATGATTATCTAAACCCTTGATAGTTTGAGGTTTTTTTCTGAATATTTTATCTGGGTGTCATTCATTTACATAGGCCAGGGCAGATAAGCCGGGTAAGGCAGATAGTGGTCCAAGAAGCTATCACATCCTTAAGAGCCAAATATTAGAGGAGATTATCCCACTGTATCCACCACTGGCGTGGCTTTATCTCAAATACTGCATCTCTGGGTCTCACAGTTCAAGAAGGACATGAAGGTCCTTGAATTCTTCCAGAGGAGGGCGACAAAGCTGGTGAAAGGGCTGTAAGGAGCAGCTAAGCATGTTTGGCTTGTGTAGTTTGGAAAAAAAGAGGCTAAGGAGCAACCTCATGGCTCTCTACAGCTCCCCGAGGAGGTGAAGTGGACAGGCAGATGCTGGTCTCTTCTCCCTGAGATCCAGGGACAGGATGTCTGGGGATGGTTGTAAGCTGCGCCACAGGAAGTTTAGGCTGAACGTAACAAGAGCATTTATTTGCCAGCAGGGTGGTCTAACACTGAAACAGGCTTCCTAGAAAGGTGGTTGATGCCCCCAGCCTGCCAGTGCTTAAGAGGCATTTGGACAATGACCTTAAGGACATGCTTTAAATGTTGGTCAGCCCCGAAGTGTTCAACCAGTCAGGCTGGATGCCCGTGGCAGGTACCTGCCCACTGAAATAGTCTATTCTATTCTGAGAAATCAAAAAGCCTGTTCTGTTCTAACATGAAGAACAGTCCTATTCATATTTTATATCCTGGTTTTCCTAATTAGTTTTTTTAATTTAGAAAGGGAAACTCTGGATGTCTGAGAAAAGAACATATTGTGCTGCACTGGAAGTGCAGTCTGCATGGTCCTGGAAATTGCCTGCAGAGGCTTCTCGTGGTCGCCCCTCAGAGCACTGCAATAACTTTGTGAGTAGTTTGTGCTTTATCTCGTGTGTAATTATCACTGAAAGGGCCTGACTGGAGATGCCAGCTCTGCTGTGCAGGTTGTCTGACCCAGCAGGCGCCCAGGCAGTATAATCCAGCAGCACGTGGGCATCGACGTTCCTTCTGCAGCAGATGTGCAGACGTTACCCAGCACTCGCCTTGAACCGATCCTGCACACACAGCTGGCAGCTGGGAGAGGGCACTGGAGCGCAGCTCTGCCAGTGTGCTGCAGGCTTCCTGCACTGCTTGTGCTGCTCCGTGCACTGCTCCTCGGCTCCTCGGTGCCGCAGCCCTGCCAGGAGCCTGCCAGCCCCGGGCCTGGCTGCGCGCAGCAGGGCAGGCAGCAGCAGCAGCAGGTGCCCACGGAGGAGGCAGTGCCAAGGCTGCCAGACACAGCAGATGCTCTTCGGGATCTTATTTCATGGAACCCCAGAGTGGCTTAGGCTGGCAGGGAGCTCAGAGCTCCTCCAGCCTCCCCACCATGCCCAGGTGCAGCTCTCAGCCAGACCCAGCTGCTCAGGGTCTTCTCCAGCCTGGCCTGCAGCACTCCCAGGCGGGAGGCAGCCTGCTTCAGTCTGGGCCACAAGCAGGGTTCTGGAGCAGAGAGTCCACTCTCGCCCTCCTCAGCAATGAGGATGGGGATGCTGCACACTGACTGCAAGCTTTAAAGAGAATTCTGTTTACAGGAGCATATCTACAAAAGGCAATCGGGTAGAATAAGTACAAAATGCACTAGGCCCAAACTGGCCTTCTAGAAGCCTCTGCCCCTTCAGCCCTCAGCCAGCCCAAGGGCAGGCCCAAACTGCCTCCTCCCCCACCACCACCCGGCAGGGCCTAGGAGGCCTCAGGGGCTCGTCTCCCTGCCCACCAACTCTCCCAGGAACCCTGAGACAAGAGTTCGCGGCTGGGAGAAGTGGGGTAAGAGAAGCAGGGAGGAGGAGGGCAGAGATCAGTCAGGCACTTGCCGTTCAGTGTGGTACTGGAAAAAGAATGGAGTAACAATGTTGCAGCATCCTGGGAGAAGCAAGTCCTTCCCCTGGCATGGGCCTTGTCTCTGTGCTTTTGTGTAAGGGGGTCCTGGGCCTCAAACCACCACACAGCCACAGCCTTGCTTCAGGCTGGCTGTGCTCACTGGCAGCTGGAGCACATGAAGGTGCTCCTGCAATAGACATAGAGTTGCTCCTGCAGTACATGTGCTGGTTTATCACCACCACAAAGTCATGACAAGACACCCCTCGGGACTTCGATGGCAGCAGCCAGAAAGACAGTGCAAACTGCAGAGCACTTGGTGGAGGCATGAGGAAGGACTCTGCAAAGGCCCCAGACCAAGCACTAGTGAAGAAGCATCTGTGAAAGAGGCAGTAGGTATGGATTTTAATCCCTCCTGACAGGTGCAGGAGATGAATTGTGGCCTTCCCAGCTGGGGTGTGTGGTGTAATTAGATGAAGCAGAGGTAGGCTCAGCAGTGCTCTCTCTGGCTGCCACTTCTCCAACAAAAGCCAACTGTGCACCTTAATGAAGTCTGTTTTGTGTGCTGTGTGGTGCCTGTCAGACCTGTCTCTTTGGGGGATTTAGTTCTAGATTTTATGTTTCCTGATCCCATCCTGAGAATCAGGCCCTGCAAATTTGGTGTGAAGCTGGCTTTGGAGGTTTTCCAGGTGCTGGGCAGGTTCCTCCTTCAGCACATCACCGCACCAAGCAGGTGGAAGGTGCTACAGCACTGCCTTACCTATGGACACAACCATTTACATAAAAAAATAATGAGAAAAGTAATTTAATTTTAGGGGGTTGTTTTCTGAAAAGATAATTTTCTTGACCATTGCAGTGTGGGTTGGAATTAGGTCACTCCAGCTGCATCAGGAAACGTCCACTGAATCTGTCATAGCTTCATCAAATCCTCCACCTGGATGGGCAGGTGTGTAAGGAGAACTTTTACAGCATTTGAGGCAAAGCTTTACTGACTGTGAGTAAAAAGAGACAAGCTGGAAAGGAAAAAAAAAATCATTGCAAGGGATGTAAATCTTTAAGCCTGGAAGTAATGAAGGCAGGCAGGGATATGCCTGTGTGACCAGTATTTCAAACATGGAACATAGACTTTTCTGTTAATTTTTTGTTCATACTTATCTGGAACCTGCTGCATCATCACTGAGCAAAACCAGAGAGTAGCTAAGCAACCCAGAGAGCTAATCTCTCATACTGAGCGTCAGGGCAAATACAGGATGCTGCATCAACACACACAACCCCAACATGTTCTTACTGTGCTTCTGTTGAAACACCACAGCTTCAGCCAGCTTCCTACCTCTGGGCTGTTTGCTGATATCAGAACTACAGCTACAAATGGCTTTTGTGGTTCCTTATCTTTCAGTTGTAAAGAGGTGAGCACCCAAACATCATTAATGGTATTGCTGTTTTTTACATTTCTGTTGATATATTTATTCTGCTGTAGAGTTAATTTAATCTGTCATGGAGATCCACAAAGAAACCCGAAGTCATAAGCTTCATTTTGTCAGATAATCAGGGGAAGCCTCAAAAGCATCCCTGGAAATGTCATGACACAAAGGGTCAGTCTTCAGTTACCTTCCTATCCTTACTGCTTTAAGTTGCAAAAATACATTTGTAAACACTTGGGGCCCCAAAACGAGATCTTAGAACAATACTTGAAGGAAATAAATTCAACATAAGGAGTCAGATCCAATTAATTTCTAGCCCTAGGAAGGCCTGTAGCCTATCAACACACTGTTTAGTCAGGAATTTCATCCCACTTGGTAAAAGCTCTGAAATTAGCCCAGGGGGACAAACGAAACCAGAATGGTTCTGGTGCAGTACAGCTCAGCAGACAGAGCTCAGCTGCTGGCAGGTGACATTGCCCCATCACCATGTGTAGGACTCGGTGTCCTGGGTGGCTCCAGAGAAAGATCTGGGAAAAATACTCTCCTGGTGCCGACTCAGCATTGCCGCTGTAGTGGGGAGCATCAAGCAAAAAAGAGCACAGTTCTGTTTTGGTAAATAACTCGTGGTAATATAAATTGGAGCTGAAGTGCTTTTACCATTTCCTCATCTCTTCATTTTGATTAAAGCAACAATGCATTGGTGTGAACATCCACACACAGGCAGTAGTGAACAGAGATTTTCTTGCACTACAGACAATTATCCTATGAATCTCTCTGCTCTGTAATAGCTCTCTCTGCAGAATCAGCTCTCTTCAGAGCTTCAGCAAATGAAATATCAAACCCACTGCTCAGGTACATTTTAAGTAGCTATGATTTATGATACTCAATTGCTAAATTCAGACACTCCACATGATGTCATTTGATAGACTCAGGAGGCTACAGTGATACCAATAACACAGAGCCCTTTTTTTTTTCTCACAATAATTGAAGATGCTACTTCTGGAAGCTTCAATTATCCCAAGGCAATGAGAGGTGAAGCTGGTTCAATTGCTAGTTGTGTTCCAGGCAAAACTGAGATCTTTTCAGGTGTGGTAAGAAGGCTTGAGGAGCAGTTCAGGCTGCTGCTGTGGTATAAAAATGGGAAGAGATCATGTGGGGTTTGTAAATTCTGTACAAACATCCACGTCAGCCTGACCTGTTTAGATAGATTCTCTGCATATGGTCTCTAGAAAATGACAGTTTATATATAGAAATATGCAAAGTGTGAACTTAACAAAACAGACAATTTCTCCTGCCCATGATTTGTTTCTGGCTGAGACAGCACAATCCTGCACCACCAGTCTCAGGAGTTCTCTCCATAAAAATAAAAAAGAAGGACACCTGTGTTTTCAAACATGACTAAAACATGGTTCCCATCACTGTTCCAGCAGAATAAGAGTCTTTCTCAATTTTAAATCATAGAATCATAGAATGGTAATGTTGGAAGTGACCTCATAGATCATCTAAGATTGCCCCTTGCCCTGTCATTGCAAAACCTTGTAAATAATCCCTCCCCAGCCTTCCTGTAGCCCCCTTCACATACTGGAAGGCTGAATCCTTCTCTTGCCACATCAAGAGACCACACCAACCCTTTCGGGGAGCAGAGGCATGAATGGTTAATTCATGTGTAAGTGGCCACCTTCCTCCTTCCTTCTGGCTATATCCAAAAATCTTTCCTTTGCTTCCTAGGATAGAGTCACCACTCTGCAAAGAATTGTTCTGCACCTCTGTCCTCGTTACCAAACCACATCCTTGGTGGGATTAAACACGTTATTTGCTTATTCCCATTTCGACATGGCCAAATTGTTTTAACCAGTTTCTTGCCGTGGCCTGTTAAATTTCTTGCTCCCCAATCCTTTAAGTTGTATTAGCTGGAGCTCTGATGTTTCTTTGGAATTACTCCTAGCTGAAACACACAAACACAAGAACAGATTTGGCAAGGGCCTCCCTTTCTTCCAATGTGCAGTTGTGCATCTGTGCTTTGGGAAGTGCGATCCAGCTCAGACACTCCTGCTGCTCACTGGAATTAAGCTCTTGCTGAGGCAGAGGGTGACAGCCATACAGGGACTCAACACAAAACATCTGGGGGAAAAGCATGCGACAAAATCATTCAGCTCATCGTTGTATAGCCTTGCTCCAAATCCACTGCTGAAGCCTTTAGCTACTGGACAGAGTCTTGTAGGCTTAGTTAAATTCGTATTGTGGCAATAAATTCTTCTTTATTCAGTAAGTTCAATAGCACAAGTGAAGGGTGCACCTTGTCAGGCTGCTCCCTCACCATGTCTGAGACAGAACACAGCGAGGAAAGGGATAGGTTTTGGATAATGTGGTGAGTAAATGATGTGTCAAAGCAAATCTCTGTCAGATGCCTTACAAAGCCCTGTTTAAAGGAATTGCAGAACTTTCTGTCGTGGATGTTTATTTATTTTTAAAATGCAGCCCAAAGTGGATGATTTGTGCAGTAGCAAATTTACACCTCAGAGTCTTGTGGCTGGCTATAGAAAAGCCCCTGACGGTTCTTATATTTTGAGGCAGGGAGAATCTTTGTGGTTAGTTCCTACAGCCCTTGTATTGACATACCTGTAACATGAGAAACAGCCACAGAAGTGTGAGTTCAGATGGAAGTCAGAGAAGGAGAGCACAAAGACCAGCGAGAGTCTGTCCTGTATCAAAGCCAGCAGAGCCCTCTGCATTGGCTGACTCAAGAGGAAGGGTGCAGACAGTGTAGGCATTGCAAGGTGCACCCTTCCTGCTGCAGTTACCCAGCCATTGGTCACCAGCAGCTTTGGGATGTTTGGATCTTGAGATTGCCTCTGGACTTCTATTTTTCTTGATTCTTGAGAGACTGATCACACATGAATGTCTTAACTGCTTTGATCTCTTGTTCCTGGCAGTTGTGACCATCTTGTCTTTATTTAGTATGAACAACGCCTTCTCTTCAGTTTCTTTTAAGCCTGTTCCTTGTCAGTTTTGCTAGAGATACAGAGAGTAAATTTTCCTTGGTTGCATTACCTGTGATGTTTGAGGTTTTACATAATCCTAGCATGCACTCCTCCTATCAGTCATCTCTTTTCTGAAGTAGAGTGGTTTTAATCTCTCTATTTCTGATTTGACTTATCTTCCACCTCTGGAACTGTCCTGGTTCTTCTGCGTCTTTTTACCTGGGATGATCAGAATTACACCCACAAGTCAAGATGTAGGCTCCCCAGACTTTATACAGTGTCATCAGGACCATTTATGTACTTTATTACTTTCCTAATATTGTCTAACATCTATTTCCCACTTTAACTGCCTCTGAATATTCAGCTGATGCTTTCAGAAATCTACTCATAATGACTACAAGATCTTTCAGAGCTCATTATTGTGCATCTGTAGTAGGGTTATTGCCTTTTCCCCACCAAATGTATTATTTTGCATCCACTGACACTGAATTCCATCTGCCGTTTCATTCCCATTTACAGAGTCAGTATCACAAGATATTCCTGCAGCTCACCACAGTCAGCTGCAGAGTTTAGCACTCTGCATGTACCTTTTATCCACCTCACTGATTCTGTGACAGGACTCCAGCAGATCCCTGGAGCAAACCTGCAGCTGGGAATGCCATTCCCTCTGCACAGAGCACATTGGCCTCTTCCAAGGGAGCACCAGTGGCTGCACTGCCTAGGGAGTCCACCTGCCTCTGAACACTGGTGGGTGGTCTCAGCTCTGAAGTTGGGCACCTCCTGCATCTGGAAATATCTGGGTCCCTCCTGCTGTCCTTCAGTCAGGCTGATCTGACCAGCAGATTGCTTACCCTAGCCAGTGTTCCAGCAACTCAGTGTTTTAACTGCTCCTTAACAAAGCATGGATGCTCGCTACTAGTCTTCTGCTCAAGTATGGTGACATCTGACACTCAACAGCAGACAGTTGCTCCCTCCTCCTCCTCCTCCTCCTCCTCCTCNTCCTCCTCCTCCTCCTCCCTCTCCTTCGTGTATTGGTGAATAGAATTAATTTTGCTTTTATGCCATGGCCTCACCTCTCTCAAGATCAGTGAGTGTATTTGAGTTGTCTCTTAAACTTTATTTCTGGTTGTGTTCCTGCCTCTGTGCATCAAAAACAAAGAGGTTTTTCCTCAGTAACTTTCGTGCAATTAACAGCTCATTCCTTGAAACTTCTTTTGCCTTTTATCTTTATAGGTTTATATTTAGCAAAATAAATATGTATGAATGTGTTAAAGGGTTTATGTTAGTTCATAATTTTTCTTCTACTAGGTCATGGCTGTAATTATTTTTATTTCTAAGAGCTTCTTTTACTTTGCTGCTGTAGTACAACAGGTTCCCTGCTTGATTGCTTGCTTCATTTTTTAATAGGAATTTTGATAAACAGTGTGCAGGATAATCTGCAGCCAGAAGCAGTCTTTGTTCTGCCATTAACATTTCACTCTGCTAGTTGTTCCTTCTTCCACCTTGAGTTTCCAAACTGCCACAAAGCCCACCAAGCCCAACATTGTATGCATGGGGGAAAAAAGCCACAAAAGAACAGGGCCAATCTGCTGTGATACTTTGCCAGACTCCAGCAACCTGTGGATCTTGGATTTCCTGAGCAGAGGTCTTTGGATTTCTCTTTTCAGTGGGTTTTGGCATGTATTTCTCAAGAAGATTTTTAATTCAGGAGCTGCATCTTTGTTTATGCTTGTGATGGTTTGGG
>VWYK01093500.1:5618-42093 GCA_013399775.1 Semnornis frantzii
GAGGCGGGGAGGGGAGGGGGACACGTGAGGCGGCGGCGCGGGACGGCGGTTGCTCCCGCCGCAGCCCCGGCCCGGGCCCGGTGGGGCCGTGAGGTCCCCACGGGTGTAGTCCTCCCCTCCCAACCCTCATAGCCCGCCCCCGCCTTCCATTTCCCCGCAAAAGGCGAGCCCCAGCCGCGCTCACACCCCCGACGCGGACGCTGCGGCGGGCAGGGAGAAGGGGAGGGAGGGCGGCCCGCAGGCCCCGGCCCCCCAGGGGAGCGTTCCCCCTCGCCCCGCGGCGGAGGGCACTGCCTTGCGGCCTTCTGTCTGCGCCTCCCCGCAGGCCTCGGCGGGGCTGGCCCCACCCGAACCTGCTACTGTCCGCCCGGCCCCAGCGAGGCCCCGCTCGCCCCCCTTCCTCCGCCAGCGAGGAGGAGCGGGAGGGAGGGCGGCGGGCAGGACACGGCAGCGCAGCGTTCAAAAGAAACCCAACATGGAGAGACACCAAAGCTGAGAAAAAATGGCCGAGCCACTTACTAGCTCTGAAAAGCGAAATGGAGAACCTCGGCCCCGCTGTGCTTGCCAGCCGAGCTGCACCGGCTCCTGCCTTTAAACCACAGACATACCTTTAACCACTGAGACACCGACCTACCACCAGTAAACACTGACATCACATCGCCCTCCACCGTGGAGCCAGCCATAGGAAAGAAAGATGGGGCTCAAGGAATTGCCACGTTCCTTGCTGACAACCCCTCGGTATTGAAGCTTCATGGTGTTTTTTTTCCTCCCCTCCTACCCCCCCAAAACTAATGCAGCTCAAAGAAAATCTGCATTGAACCGACAGAATATTGGAGCCCAAGGTATCAGTTCTACATTGCTCCATGTTGTTACCTATTCACCACCACCCGATTACCTGCAGAGATCCAAGAGGCAGCCTATTCATCTCTGCCACATCTGTGGTACCTGCCTTACACAGAGCAGTGGTTTCACCAACTCGTACCAACACATTAAAAAATAAAGCCTGGTTTGTCCTGCTAAAAATCTATGTACATACAGGATTAGTAAGAGCAGATGTAACTTGAAAACCAAGAGCTAAATTGATTTATAGCCATGGTTACTCAAAACACTCAGGGTTTAATCTATTCATAGAAATGCTCTAGAAATCCCACAGGATTCAAATGTAATAAAAGGGAGCCATGCTCTTAGGCAGGCATATTTATACACCTTGCTTGTAAAGCAACAGCTTTCCCATGTGGTTGGAAGAGTTGTGGGTGGCAACACACAATGGTACAAAAGATAACAAATATTTAACAGCTTTCTTAAATTAGCAATTTCCCCCCCCACACCCCCACTTACACTTTTGAGTGTTAAACTGCTTGGTTTACCTTGCAGGCCCCCCAACCCCTGTGGTTAGCACATTATTAGCTAGATAACAGATGCTGGCCAACATGGACTGAGCACAAAGATTTTGCCAGTGACAGTTCTTGCTCTAAACAAGCAGCACTTCTAAAGGAAGTACAACTTTTTTGATCACTCACAGAACACTTTGCTATTTCACAGCAATGGAACAAAGAGAGAAGGGCATGGAAGATTTCTGCAGACCAGGAGGTTCCATAGGAGACGCTGGCACCTGCAGAGTTGATGACGAGTTGTGCTACTGCTGGCCACCAATTTTAGGCATATTAAAAGCAGAAGTCTGGTTTGCTCCATGTGATGAGGCAACCAACATTACATCAGAGCAGCTAAGACCTTTTGAGGTACATACATACACACAGAGAGAGTACATACACACATACAGAGATATGTGAAAACCACTGGATTTTATAATCAAACTCTTTAAGTACTGTTTTTAAGGTCTTCTATATCTTCTGGTTGGTCCTATTGGACTTGATGCTGAAGAACCTCCCAGTGCTGCCACAATAAGAGAAACACAGCAGGAAAGGAGCTTGAAGAGGCAAAATACACCTTGAAACTAACTCAAATAAGCTAGAGCCAGCAAAGATCTTTTTAAGACCACGCTGACTTACTCAGCGCACTTCATCAGCATGCTTTGGATTTAAAAGAAAGTTGCCAAGAAAAAGCACAAGGAAGTCTGATAAGAGATTGATTATAACTTATCCAGGTCAGTTAATAGTTGAGGTTTTATTTTAAAGGCCATTACTTCACTACTTTCTTCAGCTAAGACTGTTTACAGCATAGCAATTAGTCGCTATTGCTGTGGCTAAAGGTTAAGGACTATTAAAAAGCCTGCAGCACTCTGAAGTGCCAGACACACTGTGGGGTCCTGCTAGTGAAGATGGAGCCCTTGATATTCAAAGATACCAAAAATACAGAAGTTCACTGGGCTGGAATAGGTTCTAAGATATGAGCACACAAAACTACATATTGGGGTGACATTAGATGGGTATGAACACACAAAACTGCATTTTGGAGTGTCATTACATGCATGGAGAGCAGTGTATGAATAAGACTCGTATTCACGTCGGCGGTAATGACTCAAGTGCAGTTGCAGTTTGACTCGTTTTCTCTTTCAATGTCTTCTTTGTTTGGTTAAGCTCTGTTTGGCTTTCATTGTGCCCTCCCATTTTTGTTTGTCAAGCATCTTCATAAAGAAAAAAAAAATTACCAAAAAAGGCAACACATATTAAAAGTAAATATAGAAGGAACCAAGTAAAATAGCTTCAGCCATCATGGCCACCAGAGAACCTGCAGATTGGTTTCCAGTGGTGACCAGCTTCTTTAGTGACCAGCTGCCCCTCACCTTTCTGTTGTGAGCAGACTCTAGCAGCACTCTACCCAAATTCCCAGTGTGATGGGATCACATAATTCCCAGTACTTCTGCCTCCTCTCCTTTGCTAGCCCACCACTCCCAGTAGGATGTAGTTATTCCTTTATGGTTTGGCTCTATCCATTTCTTATTTGTTTGCTGTTCCCTACCATTATGACTGCAAGCTTGGTTGCAGGTGAGGTTGTGACAAAGGACAGCCAACAGTGGGTGCAGTGGTCTAGCTGTAGAAGCATTGAGGACTGAAAGCCAAGAAAGAAAAGCAAGAATTTCTAAAGGAGAATTTCATGCTGTTCTGCCCTTCCTGCCCACGTTCCAGGTTGGAGCTGCTCTTTTTCAGGACTGCTCCTTCCATTCAGGTCCAGGACTCTATGTGCAGGCTACATTTGCATCAGAAGATGAATGAGTCTGATAATATCACCACTTACCAGGAAGTGCTACGTGATGTAACATTTCCTTGATCTAACCTGCTGTTAGGTAGTTGTGCTCTCTTCCTTGAGCTACTCTGGGTGATCCTCAAGAGCATTCAACAAGATGAAACATGCCTGCCTGCAGAGGGACAACCTGCAGCGGGCTCTTGGCTTTTATTTTAAGTGAAATCAGGAGAAGCTCAAAGAACTGAGCATTGCTGCACCTGCATTTTCTCTTTCCTGAAGACTCCTGTTATTTCCTCCCATTATCCCAAACCCTGTTCTTGGAGACTAAAGTTTTGTGGCCAGTGCTATGGGCACAGGGACCTCTAAACATTCAGAGAGACATTAGGAAAACAAATCAGGTTCTCTAGCAGGAAACACTTCCCAGAGAGATAAGATATTACCTCATCAGCAAAGCTGCCATCGATTTTAAATTATGAATGCGCTCCTGGCCAAACCAGAAAGAGGAGCGTGCACAACAAGAAGCAAAACCAAAGCCCAAGCTCTAAACCAACCATGTGGGACAACTGCTTTCCTCCCCACCCTAGTCTCTGTGTAGTGTCTTCTCTTAGAATTGTTTTAGTTGGAAGAAACCTTCAAGATCATCAAGTCCAATGTTAACCAAGCACCGGCAGGTCACTGCTATACCATGTCCCTCAGCACCACATCTACATGAGTTTTCAGTCCCTTCAGGGATGGAGACTCCACCACTGCCCTGGACAGCCTGACCCAGTGCCTGGCAACTCTTTGGGGAGTGAAATTGTTCCTCATGTCCAGCCTAAACCTCCCCTGGGGCAACTGAAGGCCATTTCCTCTTGTCCTGTCACTTGTTCTTGGGAGAAGAGCCCGACCCCTCCCGGCTCCAACCTCCTTTCAGGGAGTTGTAGAAAGCCAAAAGGTCTCCCCTCAGCCTCCTTTTCTTCAGGCTAAGCAATGTCTTTGCCCTCAGCCTCTTGGATTCACAGCTCAGTCCCACACAGAGGCCAGCTCCTATCAGATACAGTTTTGATCTGCTCTTGCACTTTCACAGCTCTTTTTTCCCCAGTTTGTCTCAGTCCACCAGCATCCCCCCTCCAGCTCAGTTCAGACAGGGTGTGGATGACAGATGTGCCTGCTGAGCCACGTGTGCCAGCTGCTTCTCTTGCAAACAGCCCACAGGAGAAGGGAAATGCCAGTGTCCACAGAGCTCAGGATAGACACAGAAGTGCCAGAGCTCATTTCACCTATAACTAACATTTCAATAAACCTTGCTCTCCGTTTCCATTCCACCTCGGATACTAGACAAGGACATTTCCTTCCACAAGCAGCAAAGCTCCAGGACCTGTACAGTAATGTTCTAGCTCTCTATCACTGTTTCAAGATAGAGCTGCAAACTGGGAGATACCAACTCTGCTCAAACTGCCCAGCAATCTTCAGCAGAGCACTTTGTGCTTTTAAGAGTTCACATCTTTACCAAAGGGAGGGGGGAAGCCCAGCCTCGCCCCGGCTCAGCAGCGGCACACAAAGTGATCGTTATGCCAAGATTTAGCTCTTAAATCCCTCAAGATCTGGTGCTCACAGAGCATAAACAACCTTTGCCTCACAGCCTCGTCAAGCTGCACCTCCACGTTTCCCCAGCACAACCACACAGATCCACCAATGCCCATCCTCTCCCTGTCCCTTCGCTGAGACAGGCATGCCAACAAGAAAGCCAGTTGCCATGGCATTTTTCCCCCTACAGACAGATGTCCATTAAAAACCCAGTCAGCCTCAGGTTTGCTTCACAGAGCAGCTTTCAGTTATTATTGCCAGCCCACAAGGAATTTCCACTCTGCTCCTTCACCTCAGATGTTTCGATGCACTTCGGGATTAATCCCAGGGGATCAGAAGGAAACTACCATGGAACAGGTACATTGAAAGGACAAATTTAGGTTTATGATCATGGTTTATGTTTTTGGCAATTGACTACCACATGACAGCATTGGGAAAGGGTTGAATTTGTTACCTCTGGCACTCTTTCCCTTGTTCACCAAGATTCTGTGCTGAAATAATCAGGCAAATTGGAAGTGAGATGCAGAGCTTTTCCCTTCCTCTGCTGCATTACTCCTAGGGCTTAGATCCAGGATTTTGACTTAAGGGGAAACCTGCCTGCCTCAGCCAGAGTCATCAGCTGAGACCATCTGTAGAGAAGGGATTCCCACCACTCTGTGCAGAAACTCCAGGCAGCCTCAGAGCAGGACCAAGCAGTCCCAGCAAACACATGTATGGCAAGGAATGATGTCTTCTTCCTCGGGTACAAGACCACAGTGTTGTATATGATTGGAAGAAGGACTTCATGGATTCCATGCTGCCCCTCAGGCTATCCCACCTGCAGTATGGGCTGAAGGCTCCTTTGAGGTGTCCCCCGGGGAAAAGCAGGACAGCTTCCTAATAGAGAACAGGCAACACACTAGCAGCATCACCACGGGGATGAGCTTCAGAGGGAATGGTCAGGTTTTATTAGGCTGTAACAGTACTAAATGTGTGAGAACTAGACGCTGAAACTCAACTCTGCAGTGAAATTAGTTCTCCTTTCTCAAGCACTGCAGTGCTAGGACAACTGCTAAAGAAATCCTCTTAGTGATGTCCAGCAAGGGATCTCTCCACTCACATCTGGGTCTAAACCTGACAGGGCTTCTAAAATGTGCTTCATTAAGCTGTGGCACCTGGGAGATGTCAGCCTTCTGCGTGGGAGCTGACATTTTGGAGCAGTTATTGCAGCTCAGAGCCCTGCATCCGGGCTGGTTGGCAGCAAGTTTTCCACAGGAGCCTGGGTCATTGATGGAGCCAAGTGTCTCTGCTTCAGCTGCAGGAGCCACAGCTCCCGGGAGCTCTGCGATGCACCAGGGCTGAGCACAAATCCAGATGTGGAGTCCTGAGGGGATGCTCCCTTGCAGGCTCAGAGCCACTTCCCAAGCCGAAGCAGTTGGATTGCTGCTCTCGGTTACAGCCGGCGCAGCTGCAAACATGATCAAAAAGATCTAATCCTCTTAACTGCTTCTGCAGTGGGACTGCGATCACTGCAGAGCACAGCGCTGTGATTGCAGTGTGCTGCCTGCATTCCCACCCAGCTCCCTGCAGACCTCGGATTTTACACTACTCTTCATTCCTCCCCATGGATTTCTTGCGAGGAAGAGTAGGTGTTTGGCTCCTGGTGATGAACCTGCAGGGCTATGGCAGCAAGGATTGTAAGCAAGGAGCTCCTGGGGCTGTGCTCAGCTCTTGGTGCTCCCTCATTGCACAGGCAGGATCCAGTTGAGATTTTTTCTTTGCTCTGGTGAAGCCGCAAGGGAGAGCTGCTAGGAAAAAAATCCTCTTTTCATACAATCCCTGCACCTGCAGAGGGAAACTCTTGGCATGGCTGTGCTCAGACAAGACCTGTCAGCTCCTCCTCCCTCAGCACAGGGGCACTGGCTGCGGCAGCGTCCCTGCCTCCTGTGGACAACTCCAGCTCACACATCTTGCTCAGCTGCACCTCTCAGTTGTCTCCTCCAGCCCTCACAGAAGTTTTTCCGACTGGGACTTCATGCAGACCCTGGATTTAAGCCAACAGCACTAGGAGTTTCACCAGCCTACATTAATTCTGCTTGGACCAAGATTAACAGTAGCACAGAGGAATTGTTCTGAGAGATCTAGTCATGTTTTATATGATAACAAGATTTACTGGGGGTTTGTTTTATGTTTTCAGAGCTCAGACATGGAGACCACAAAGTTATTTTGGAAGCTCACTCACACCTGTAGCAGGGATGTCCCACCACCCCTAAAAGGAGCCCACCAAGGTGGCTTTCCTTTCTTCCTTTACGCAATAAAAGAATGCAAGTCTTGACCTAAGAGCATCATCCCACATGGACAGAGACTCATAAACATCACAAAGTCACATAGAAACAGAGGCACAAGGGAAGAGGGAGACTGGGAGGCAAAAACTTGTCCACAGGTGTCAAGAACATCATCTTTACATCCAGAAAACCAAAGTATGTTTGACATTAACATTGTCCTCCGAGGCCATTGCCACCACTTAGGGACACTGATGACAGGCAAGAAAACCAACTAAGCTATGCTCTGCCTCCAGGAACAGCCCTTCTTGAATGCATGAAACAGCTTAACTGCTCAGTTTGGGGCAGCCGGGTGGATTTTGTGAACATTTTGCAGCCTCCACAAGCATTTGGTGGAGCACCCATCGCTCCCTGCCCAGGGCAGGCTTCTGCACAAACATTGGCGCTCAACTGGAGCACTTTTGAGAGCCTCACCACTCCATCAGCTTGCAGAAGAGAAGCACTGCCTCTGAAATGACACCTTCAGATAACAAGGAACGCCCAGGGCCCTGCACCAGAGAGCAGCACAGCCCCACGGATCTCAGGTGGAGAATAAGGCACACACATGGTGATAGCTCCTCCTCACCTCTCCGCTCTCAAGCCCACAAACCTGGATAACTTCTACAACTACAAAATCATCTCATTACTAAACCTACACAAAGACCAAAATCTATGTCCTGGGGAGCTCAGCCACCTCTGCACCAGTCAGTAGCAAAGCTTTCCACTGCTTCCCATCCCTGTACAGCCCAGGGAGCTCACCACAAAGAGCCCACACCTGCCCCAAAAGCCAGCTCCAGAAAGGCCACAACCTCTCCAGGTGCAGCTATTGGCCCTGAAGAAGGTTCAAGAGAGACCAGTCTCCTGTTGGGGAATTAAACATTTTTCACTCTGAGGTGTTTGATGCTTGGAATAAAAGGAGTTTGACTCTCCATCTCCCTGGGAGAAGGTGGAAGGAAACCATATGAGTGTCTTGAGGTTTGTTGTCTAACTCAATTAACCAATTACTTCCAGGTCAAGATGGGGCAAAGCTATAAAGGCTGCTTGCTGCTCTAAACAGGGTTCGCACAAGAGTGGTGCAGGACAAGTGTTAGGTGTGGAGTTGAAATGAAACTGTCACCAACTGCTTCCTGCTTCAAGCCAACCTGGTACTGTTTTAGCATTGCCCCTCAGAGGCTAAAGGGAACCAGTGCCCAGGGCTGGGAAACGTGTGCAGGAGCTCAGGCTGAGGAATGCACATACAGCAATGTCCCTTCTGTGCTGCAAAACTCCCCTCCAAACACCACTGACTGCCCTGCTGCAGGACCTGCAGTGGAGAGCTGTGTGCTTCTGCCTTTAAAATATGATTATTAGCCCAAAATGCCCATTTATGTAAAAAGAGAGGGGGAAGAAAAAAGCCTAGGAGAAATCAATGCAAATTTCTCAGAGCTCAAACGAGAACAGACACGTTGGTTGCTGCAGATCAAGGCAGGAATTTTCCATGGGGCCTTAGGGAACTGGGCTCTGGTGAAAAGGTGAATGGAGCAGAGAGTGGATGGTGGGATGGCAGCGTGGCCCCTCAGAGGGAGTACAGGGTGGTGTAGGGTACTCCAACTGCTCATATAGATGGACATGGACATCTGGCTGCGAGGTGACTGTGTCCACTCTGCTAGCAGCACTGCGTGAGGTTTCTGTAGGGCACAAACCAGAGAGATGTCATCTCACCCAGGACCTTGTCTCCTAAAAGAGCAAAACCAGTGTCATGGAAGGGATTCATTAGTGTTAAGGGACAGGTTCTTCCCAAAGGGCAAATTAGCCCCACTTGAGGAATTAATGAGTCCCTAGAACTGTGTGAAACAGCCATGTCTGCAAGATGTCTCATCCCAAAACGTGGTACCCACGGCTTGCTGGGCTGTACAGGAAGGTCTCTGCAGGCTGCAGCTGGGCTGGCCTCCAAAGGGCTCATGGAAACCCACCAACAGACAGACTGGGGGACACTGGAGCTCAGGTAGCTGCAGGTTTCATAGGTGATCCATTCATTTCCTGTTCCTGGCAGATCCTTCTTGGAGCTTGGGCACATACTCCCTGGGTTCTTGAGATGCTGAGTGAGAAGCCCATCTCACCACTGAGTCAAGCCCCACAAAGCAGCCTCCTGCTAAAATGGACTTACACGGAACATCCCTGGTGGGAAGCAGAGATGGCCAAGCCTGAGCTGCCCTACATTTCCCTCCCAGGCAGGGGGAGCACAGCCCTTTCTGTCCCTCTGGCTGTGGGTGCTCCTTCTGCCAGCTGCGCCGCCCTCACCCCGGCTAACCGCCTCTGCCCTGCGCTTGCTCGGCAGCAGCTGCTGAAGTGAATCATTTCAGCATCCTCAGAGCAGGGAGGAGTCTGCCAAGCTTTGTGCAACTTCTGGCTGTCGCTCTGCTCCATCTGGGTTTCTCCCTGGCCCTTTGAAATCCCGCAGCCTTTCCTGCAGTCCCCCATGACCTCCTCTTGAGCAGGTGTGTGCTGTCACCACAGAGGTGCAGAGCTGACATCAGAAGCTGCCTTGGGTGTTTTCTCCATTTCCATCCTGCCCACATACACAGAATTGCCAATTCTTTTGCTGCCCTAGTCCCTCTCTGCCAGCCTGCCAGCTGCGGACTGTTTGCAGAAAGGAAGCAGCAGGAACCAGTGAAGTTCCCAGAATGTGCAGCCCTTCCAGGCGGAACAGGTCCCCCGTGCTCTGTCGGAACATCTCCGTTACTGCCGCGTAGCCCACGTGGCAAGTGCCAAGGCAGGCTTTCTGCTGGAGCTATCTTTGATACCACTCCAGCCACCCGACACAGCACCAGCAGTGACCATCACACCCCTCTGCTGCCCATTGCGGGAGGGGAACATGCCTTTCTTTCATGATTTAAACCCCAAAAAAAGCTATTTTAAGGTTTTTAATCATAGCAGGAGCTTGGCCAATCTCAGCTGTCCAGTGCTCGGAGGAAATTTTCTGCTGCTGCAACCTTCTGCCTTGGCAATACTGAGTCATCAGCCACAGAGCTGACCTGTTGTTCAAGCTGCAGATGTCAAAACTTGACCACAGGCTGGAAAGGTCCAAGCACCACTGCTTGGGTGTCCAGATGATGGGTAAGGAAGAGTCACAGACTGGCCTTTACGGGGAGTTTTCCATTCACCACCAGCCACAGCAGTGCTGCTTCTGCCCTGTAGCACTGAGTGTGGTCCCAGCACAGAGGAAGTCTGGCAAGAAGAGTGCCCTCAGCCTCACCCAACAGGAACCTCGGAGAAGCCTGGTTGAACAACCACCCAGATGGACACTGTAGGTTATTTTGTCACCTGGCATGATTTGAGGAGAAGGTGGAGGGGATTCAGTAAAAGGGTAATTTGGTTTAACGCAAAACCTGAAGGGTCTAGAGAACAGGTCTTCTGAGGAACAGCTGAGGGAACTGGGCTTGTGAGAGAAGACTTTCTGGTTCTCTGTAACTCCCTAAAAGGAGACAGAGCCAAGTGGGGATCAGTCTCTCCTCTCTAAAAACAAGTGACAGGACAAGAAATATCCTCAAGCTGCACCTGGGGAAGCTTAGGCTGGATATTAGGAGGAACTTCTTCACTGAAAAGGTTCTTAAACACTGGAACCCCAGGGAGGTGGTTGAATTCCAGTCTCTGGAGGGGTTTAAAAGATACAGAGATGTGGTGCTGAGGGACATGGTTTAGCACCAGACTTTGCAGTGTAGATAATGGTTGAACTTCATAATCTTGAAGTTCTTTTCCAACCAAAATCATTCTATGATTCTAAAAAGCACTTTGCACCTCTTGCTTTTCCTGCGTGAGCTTCACTTCTCCTGAGCCAAAGCATGAGCCAAAGATCATTACTCTGTTGTATCTGCTCTGGACAGCTCAGAACCAAATTTCCCTCCCAACCCAAACATGACAAAGAGCTCATCTGGGCAGCTTTGTCCTCGAGTTAAAACCCAGAAAATTTCAAAAAGAATAAGTCACATGTTTTGTTATTCTCCTTTGCTGTCTCCACCCTCTACTTCCACTTGACCACACAAACAAAACCAAATCCTGCAATGCTGGTTTAATTTTCCATCACATTTTTTGAAAATGAATTCCAAGATACAATACAGCATCTTAGTGTCCTACACAAAGCAAGCTTTCAGCAAAAGGTCAGAGGATCTTAGATGGTGTAAAAATATCTCTTAAATAAAATAGTTTCTATAGGAGAGCAAGCCGCCTTGGACGTCTCTAGGTCCTCAGAATCATTTACAGAAGGCAGAGGCCTGGTTGTACAACCCACACACTAGAAAAGAGTTAGTGTACATTCATGCTACAAAGTTAGAAAAGGTAGAAGTTCCAGATGACTGGGGCTGAGCTCCAAACCCAAGCAGTGGATGCAATGAGTGCACTAATGAGTGCCCTGTGTTTCAGAGTGAGTCAGTTCAACACTTCCAGTCCATGAAGTCAGGAAGCAGATTTTAACAACTCACCTTCCCAGAGTCATTCTGTTTATTGGAACTCACTCCTTCCATCTGACCCAGAAGAACAGCTTCTAGCAATAAAGGATTGGGTGGTTGCTTGCTTTATTCAAGTTTGGAGCTGGTAAGTCAGAGCTGTGTTTTTAGTGTATCAGACTAAGATCAGAACTGTTCCTAGTTTGAAAAACAAAAAAGGATCATAACTGCGGTCTGAAAACACAACTGTGGGACTTCCCCAGCCACTTGTACTAAAGAATTAACTTCTAAATTCTCAGATTGCTGAGCTCAACACAGCAACCAGGTCAGGCAGAACTTTTCCTACCCCCAAAGCAGCAAGTCTAAGTGAAAAACAACCCAATCCCCCCATTTGTCCACAAATTTCCCTTCTAGGGCCTGCATACCTTTGGGGCAAGTAACAGAAAAGCCTTGCCAGCTGAGATTTTGGACAGAGAGATATTCCAGAACAGAACAGACAGTGCCAAGTGCTCCCAGGAACTGGAAATGGCCACATCTACTGGTGAGGCTCTGGTGAGAGGGAAGCTTGTGCCCAGCTCAGCGCAGCGGCCTGGCCAAGGCTGGTTACAGCCATGAATCAAGGAGGAGAGTGTTTAAAACACCACATTAGTCATTCTCCTCACCTCATCCTGAGGAGAGCAGCACCGGAGCTTATCCCAACACATCCCCAGTGCAGCTCACAGAGGGAATGCACCCACAGCCTGCTCCAGGAGAATCAGAACACTGTTACTACACAACCTGTACCAGTCTTTGTAGAAATACCTGTAAAGTAACATTAAATAGTGTCCAGAATACAAAACTTTCATGTTTTCTGCCCCAAAAGCTGCCAGCAATGGCCTTGCAAAGGCCATCTTTAAACTTAAGAAAGAGATAGTCCCTTGAAGCCTTTAATATCCTGCATTACCAGCCTTTAGGACTTTCCAGGTTCTTACATCACTAAGATGTCTATTTTCCACACCTCACTCCTTTCTACTTCCAAACTACAGTTCTATTCCTGTACTAGCAGTTCTGCAGCATCAGGACTGCACATACTAAAAGGAGATGTGTGTAATCTAGCTGACACTCTTCATTAAATAAAAATCACTTAACTTCAAATGCTTTTAATTCAGAACTGGGAAAGCCTTCCACACTGGGCCTAGCCTACTGTATAGCATCCCAGCAGGGAATGCAATGGTGAACATAAACACACCCATCCAAACCAGTACACTCTCCAAGGAGAAAGTCAAATGCATGACAGGAGGGGCTTTGGATAGGTAGGAAGGCAAAATGGTCATTAAGATCTGCCTAAAAAAGAGCTAAATAGTGCAGTGAAATACTTTTAAATACCACAGACACCTCCAGTGACTGGCAGCCAGTTTTATGAGCAGCTCTGAAGACAAATTTCTAGCTGAGCTTTAGTGAGTTCCCAGCCAGTGTCCCGAGAGGTGAGCCTGGCCTTGCACCAGCATGGCCAGTTTCAGAATGGGAGCAGGGCATTTGGACCTTCATTTGCCTCTCTTGCCACGGCCTCTCCTGGAAGAAGGTTTTCCCGTGCTCCCTGCTGAGGAGCTGGCAGAAGATGCCACTGCAATGTTGATCTGTCCTTCCTGAATCTCCTGTCGGGTCTCAGCTGGGAGGTGATTGATTTTCTGTTGTGTCTCTAGGTAGAACATGACATCCCGCAACTGCTCCTGGATCTCTGAGATCTGCAGGTCCTTCTGCTCACAGGTTTCCTTTAACACCCTCTCCTCCTCCTTCAGTTTGTTCTGAAGCAAGGCTTGATTTGCTCGCAAACACTTATTCAGTTCTTGCTCCTCCTTCAGCTCGTTGGACAGTTTAGCTACTTTGTTGTTCAGCTGTGAGCACCTGGCACAAATGAGAAGCACAAATGAGGGCAGCACCACGCTGAGGTCACACTACTGCAACCTTTTTATTCCCAATCCTTAGGGCAACTGACCCCCAGCTGTCCCCAGCCCCACCAAGACAACCTTGAATTTGCTTTTTCTTTTTTTATGGCAAAAGCAACACAAGATGACTCTGAAATCCTCATAGGAATTTTTTTTACCCAGATTAAGACTTTTTAGCACCTATTTGCTTGCATGATGTTACCTGCAGGCAAATAGCAGGTTGGGAAGCAGAATCCCTTCCTTTGTGCCTCAAGCTGCATAATCTGGGAGAATCCCTTCTTTCAAGTTAGGGAATTCTATCTCGCACCACACAGCACTGGTGCAGGCAACAGGAAGGGTGTATTGAGGAGCAGGGACTGTAACCTGGAACGAGTGCATCTTATGGAATAGGTACTTAAAAGGGCACAGATTATGTGGGAACCTGAGAAAGATAAGGGCAGTCAAGGATCCTCAGATGATAGGTCCTGCCACTCTCTGAATCCAAGATCCTGAAGAGACCACTCAGAAGCAAGATGCTCCCCCAAGGAGATCAGTAGCCTCAATGTTTCACAGATGGTGCCTCCCTGTTCCCAGTAACTCAGCTGAATGCTCACTGGCATCATACACATGCCCCTTTCCCCCTGAGCTGCAAGGAACACAGCTTACTAGGCTGGGTTCCAGGACTGCTGGAGAAGCAGCAATGCTAGGGTCCAGAGGGCTGGGAGAAACAGAGCATGTGGTCCCACCTAGGATTACACTGTGCTGATCTGTACACTCCCTGTGCTCAGTATCTTTTATATAGGCACCTCCCATGATCTACATTTCCCTCTGTGCTGTGCGAGATGCCTCTACTGAGCTGCTTTTCTTCCCTCTGGATGTATCTGCCAATGGCCAAAGAGGCTGGCACCTCCTGAGCAGGCAGAGGAAGGATCACTGAATGCTAAATATGCCGACCACGTCAAAAGAGCCAAGAGCCCAAAAGCTGTGTTCCACTCCACAGGCACTTCCCATTTGTGAACACCTACAGGAACAGAGCTTTTTTTAAAAAGGAGCTGCACTCTCAGGGTAACAGTTTAAATAGCTCCAAACTGCCCAGGAATAGCAAGATTTTTTTTTTTTTTTTTTTTCCCCATTTTGGATGTCGGCGCAGGGAGCTGTAATGGCTGCACGGAGCTAAACCTGGCAGCGGTACCCACTTCCTCTCCACAGACTGCTTTTCTTTGAGCAAGTCATTCAGCCTCTGTTCCAGACTGTCACACTTCTCAATGGTCTCTTTAAATTTGGTCTTCATGTTGTTAATCTGTAAAAACAAACACACAGCCATCTCAAAGAGAGCAAAGTCCTCTGCACTTTCAGTATGACACTCGATTTCCTGTGCTGCCTTCTAGACTTTGACCAAATGACTAGACACAGCTTGGAGTGGAGGCTTCATTTTCATGGAGACCCTCTGCATTACACTTTGCAGTACCCCTAAAGGGAAATGATGTTGCCGTGGAAGCTGCTCACACAGAAAAGCAACTCAGGCAGCAGATCTGTGCCAGGGACCCCACTCAAACAAAAACTGCTTCAGATCCTTAACTTCTTACTGACTGCAGCCAAGCACAGAAACAGGCTGCCTGGAGAGGTTGTCAATAGCCCCTCCCTGGAGCTGTTCAAGGCCAGGTTGGACAGGGCCTTGAGCAACCTGGTCTAGTAGAAGATGCCCCTGCCTATGGCAGGGGGCTTGGAACTAGATGATCTTTAAGGTGCCTTCCAACCTAAACCATTCTATGATTCCTTTAGCCATTTGCTCAGACTCCATCTGCACACTGAATTTTCCACCCGAAGGCTTTACAGTGCTGAGCTTTTGCTAATTTTAAACTAAAGTTCCAATAAATGTGGTCAAAGTCTGAAAACCCAACATGCTACTTTGCTCAGCACTGACTCAGCAGGTTGCTGTCATAAGGCAGTGACCTACTGACACGAATATCTTACTCAAGCAAAACGTAAACAGAAACACACATAGGTTGGCTTCCTCTTCCCCTCTGCTTCACAGCTCCAGACTGCTGAAGCTGAGGAGACCCAAGCTCTCCTTCTCTAGGCCCTGTTCAGCACAGATCCAAACCTCTAACAGAAGTATTTCCACATATAAATCTCCCCTCAGTCTTGTTTTCTCTTTATTAGGGTCAAAACCACGTTTGCTTGTAGTGGAGGTGGGAATTCAAAGGAAAAATGTTTTCCAGGAGGAGCAATCTGGATAAATGTCAGTGTCAGCACACATGGTGCCTTTACTGATGCCAGAGTCGATGCAGAGCAGGTTTGAAGCCTTCCAGCCTTAATCACTGAGTGTTTATGCAGCTGATGGCTCATTTGGGGAAGGACCCTGAGTGCTGATAATGGAACACACTGCATGGTGGAACTGAGCCAGGCGAGGCTCAAGCAGAGCAAAAGCCACCAATAAAGCTGGAAGGATCTTTAAACACCAAAGCACATCTAAGGCATAGTATCATAGCCCTTTCAGTTTGAAGCTGCTTCATGGCCCATGTTTCCTAGTCATGTCTAGGGATGTGATTGTCCTTCTCTGCTCAGCACTGCTGAGGCCACGCTCAACTACTGGGTTTAGTTTTGGGCTCCTCACTATAGGAAGGATACTGAGGGTCTGGAGTGGGTCCGGGAGGGCAAAGCTGGAGAAGGGCCTTGAACACATCTTGTGAAGAACAGCTGAGGGAACTGGGTCTGTTTACTCATTAGGATTCAGAAGGGGAGGCTCACAGAAGACCTCATGGCTCTCTACTCCTCTCTGAAAGGAGGCTGGAATGAGGTAGGGTTGGTCTCACATGCAGCAAGTGACAAGACAAGAGGAAACAACCTCAAGTCATGCAAACAGAGGTTCAGGTTGGATACTAGGAAAAATTTATTTCCAAAAAGGGTTCTCAGGCATTGGACCAGGATGCCCAGGGAGGCGGTAGAGTCACCATCCATGGAGGTATTTAAAAGATGCATGGATGAAGTGCTGAGGGATGTGGATTTGTGGTGGTGGCTCGGCAACAGCAGTGGGATCATGAGCTCTATGTGAGTGGCTGGAATTGATGATCCCCAAGGTCATCAAGTTCATCATCTCCAAGCTCAACAGTTCTACGATTCTATGTGCAAGATAATTTTTATTCTATCTTTTCCTTTTATAGGGCACTCCATAAGATTTCTGGGACTGTTCTTTAGACCAAGGTCAATAAGCACTAGTCATAATTTCCACATTTATGATGCCAGTTAACCACAGATACTAAGTGGTTAATTGGAAGTCATGTAGAAAGTTCAGTTAAGGACTCAACCCTAAATCCTGGCTCGCTTTAAACCTAGTTGAAAAGATCTAGGTAGAGTAAAAAAGCATGAAAATATTCTCCCAGGATTTTTTTTTTTTTTGCTCGTGACATTTTGAAGCAGTCCTGCCTCCAGGATGCTTTATAGGAGGAGATTCTGAACTTCTCCCAGAGGGTGATGAGGAGAGAGAGAGGATCAAAAAGAAAGGGCAAATCAATATGCATTTGGAGCAGAAAGACAGCTTCCACTTTCTGCAGCCGAGCAAATTAAAGTCATATTGTCTATGCTACACTAACCTTCCCCAGAGATGGCCGTCAGCCTGAGACGGATGGCAGCGGCAAGCAGGGATCCTGCAGCAGCTCCGACTTGTTTTCTCCACTGCTGCAGTTTCCTCAGCAGCACATTTAAATCAACCTTCAATCTAGGTGGCAATCTACCTACTTCTGCACCACTGAGCAGCAAATTGCTAGATCTGAGCATCGTGATAAGGGATACATCTTGGAGCCAATTTTCTCAGCTGGCAGGGAAACAGGCTGCATGAGGAGGCCATAGCACACAGTATTCAGGCTCTTAGAGACCAGACGGCTCCACTGCAACTGAAATGGGTTCAGTTTTGAGCCCCTCACTCTAGGAAGGTCACAGAAGTGCTGGAGTGTGTCCAAAGAACAGCAACAAAGCTGGTAAAGGGTCTAGAGCACAAGCCTTGTGAGGAGCAGCTGAGGGAATTGGGATTGTTCGGACAAGAGAAAAGTAGGCTGAGGAGACCTTCTGGCTCTCTACAACCCCCTGAAAGGAGGCGGAAGCCAGGCAGGGGTTGATCTTTATCCTATCAATTGTTCCTTGGGAGGAGTGGAAACAGCCTCAAGTTGTGCCATGGGAGGTTTAACCTGGATATCAGAAAAAAATTCATCCCCAAAAGGGTTGCCAAGCCCTGACCCAGGCTGCACATCGCAGTGGTGGAGTCCCCATGCCCAGGGGTTTCAAAGCATGGAGATGTGGTGGTGATGGACGCGGTTTAGTGGTGACCTGGCAGCACTGGGTTGGACTTGATGATCTTAAAAGGTCTCTTTCAAGTAAAACTATTTTATGATCTCCCACTTAACTGAACAGTGGCCAGAGGCCTGCTTGAGCAGAGCTTCCCACGTGCCCAGGGCAGAGCTCACCTCTTCAGCTGTGTCCTTTTCTATTCGGACAATCTTGTTCTCCCAGTAGATACGCTGGGATTCCAGCTGGCTTGTCAGCAGGTAGGAGTACTGCAAACACAGGAGATAAACACCAAGCAGTCAGCTCCACTCTGAGAGTGGCTCTGCTGATTAAGAAGCCCAAAAGGACTCTGATACACAAACCAACTTAATCAGAAGAAATTGAGCATACAGGACACATTCTGAACAGAGGTGCAATGTGCATATCCAGAGCAGATGTGTTTCACCAATTTCAAAACCGAATCACTGGATTTTTGTGAAGTCAAGGAAAGCCTTTACAGCACAACACCAAAGATGAAGGAAGTTCCACCATGTCACACCCAGTATCGTCCCAAGAATTTAAGAGATCAATTTTTCACTGGAGTAGCAAGAAATCCCTACAAGTTTTACACTCCACAGGAAAATGAAGCATCTCTGTCATGAGAGTTTGAGATCCCAAAGGCTGAGTTGCTGAATTCTTCATTCCTAGCCCAGACCCCAAGACCGAAGGGCAAGGACATCTCTGGCGAAGCATCCTCAAGTTGTAACTGCTCACAATTCTTGTTCTCCAAAATGTATGGCCCATTCCAATGTTATTTTGTCACGTGAACAAGGATATATGCTTTACACCCCCCCTTCTGCCAATGAGTTATGAAAAGGCTGGAAAATGCCATCATTTCTTATCAACAGGCTAATAAGCACCACAGAACTAAATGTGTGCAAAAAACCTTGGATGCTCTCAGTAATATCTGAGCACCAAAACACACTACCAAATTCATTCTCTCTAGAAACAATGAGATCTCCTAAGCTAGGTAGAGGTCTTACATACTTAAGCACCAACCTTCTGGGGAAAAAAAGGGTTAAAAATAGTTGGTTTAGCATCTAAGTGTTATTCAGAAAATTCATAGAAGGGCAACCAAATATTTCTTTCAGAAATGAGCTTCTAAAGTCTGGTTTCTGTCAGCTGTTCTCCCTCAGATACCCTTGTGTCTAATGCAGCTGGAATCTGCTGCAGTGTATCTGGCTCAGTGGAGCAGTAATTTTGAGTTTCTCTCCTTTACCCTTCTAGTTAAGAACAGGAGAAGCTGGCCAACAGGAACAACAAAATAAACTCCTTGCTGTTGAGGAGAAGGGAGCAGAACAGGGCTGGTATCAGATGAGTCCATTGGCTTTCTTTGATAGTCAAAGCAAGCTTACAGCTATGGATTCCTGCATTCTTGGACAGTTTACTCAAATTGACAGCTCCACAAACATCTGGGTACTTAAGCCAAGTCACAGAGCCACCAGCAAGGGTCTAGTGAAGGAACCTGAGCATTCAGAGCCATTTCTCTCTCCAATGACCTGAGTGTTTGCACCAGTTACCAGCTCATCTTCAATCAGCATTGAACAGAGGACAAAGCTGCAGCCAGCTTATACTTAGCTGCATTGGCTCTGCAGAGCCAGGAAGAATTAAAAAAAAAAAATAAAATAAATAAAAGCAGTAAAAACATCCTGCTTCTGCCTGAAGATGATTGCCTACACACAGGGAGCAGGTCTGCTGCATAAGCTGATGTAATTGTCCTGTCGCTGTATCTGGATTGGAAACGTTTCCCTACAGCAGCACAATGCAGAGTCCAACAAGTCCAAATATTTACCTCTAATTGCAAGGCATCAATTTTCTCTTCCTGACACATATCTCCCTCACACTCATACTGAACGATCTTCCCATCGGTTTTACTTGCAACCAGTCGATGGACATAGTTATCTGAAGAGAGAAAATTCAAGCAGGGGGAGTTTGAGCTGAAGAACACCCAGGTTGACACCAGTGGAAATACTTTATGCAGCACAATTAACCATGCAGACTGCTGCAACAGCACATTAGCAAGGCAGGAAGCCAACATCAGATGTATTTGTTATTTAGCAGACTTCACACAGACACCTTACAGGATATTTATTACAACAGGTTATTCCCATTCCTCAGGGCAAATTGATGGAAAGGGAGTAACAAACACATTCCACAGAGACTAGAGGACTGTCCTGGGTCATTACAGAATCATGTTCTCCCCCCTTCCATCTGCTACAGCCCCACAAAAACTGCTATTAGAGAGGAGACGGATGTTCCCAAAAGACAAGGTATTACTACAGCAACGAACCCCTTAATCTCCAAGAGCACTCTACCACAAGTACTCTTACTAAGAGGTCCTGACAGCCATTTGACAAGCAAGGTCATCCTACAAGAGGGGAGGACAGAGCACTTACCTCCAGCATAGTCCCAGACTC
Source organism: Semnornis frantzii (assembly GCA_013399775.1). Taxonomy (NCBI): domain Eukaryota; kingdom Metazoa; phylum Chordata; class Aves; order Piciformes; family Ramphastidae; genus Semnornis; species Semnornis frantzii. The sequence continues at coordinate 25,691 of VWYK01093500.1, forward strand.
TGTGGTTGGTCAGCTGCATGGCATAGGTGTGCTGGGTCTCCTCGAAGTGCTTGTAAGCGTGGCGACTCACGTAGCGCCCGCAGCCTATGTGCCCACATATCAAACAGATCCAGAGGTTCTGTCAACAGAGTGATAAGGCTCTGTACATACAATGCTGTCAAGTAGTGGTATGGGAGCTCTGACAAGAGTGACCTGACACCAATAGCCTGTGGATGCCATGCACATCCAGCCCCTTCCTCAGAAAACAGTGTTTGCTTTTCTCCCTCCTTTGAAGCCTTGCTTAGCTGGAAAGCTGAAGAGGAGGCAGTACCTGCTCATTTGAGCCAAACACAAGCCTGCAGGTACTGAGCACACTGATGGGTTATCACAAGCATGGATGGAAGGATGGTCTTGACTAAGGAAAGAGGTACGTCAGCACAAAAGCAGACTCTGAAGAGCACAAACTAGAAGGCACCACAAAGTTGAGTGCCAGTTTAGTGGCCATCATATTCATCACACCTCTAAGAACCTGAAAGGTAAGGTCCCTTCCCAGTACTATTTCCATCTTGAAAGGAAAGCAGATACACCTCTGACTGCTAAAATCAGCCTCAAAGCAGACACAGAATGAATCCCAAATGCAACTAGAGCAGCTGTGCAGCCAGATCTAGTCTAGATCTCACTCACCATCCACCCACCTACTTACTTCTTGAACTCCACACTCAAAACATTTGTTCTCTTCCACTGGCTCAGGTGTTTGGCAGTATCTGCAGACAGGACACCTGGAGGGCAATAAGCATCATGATGAGACACAAGGAGCTGTATCCTAGTATTACTGTAATTAAAAAGAGTCAGAGAGTGCAAAGTAAATGCCTTGTGCAGTGGGATGCTCCCCATAAATGCACACCTCTAAGTTCACACTCCCCCTGCTCAAATTTGCCTCCATTCCACACCAGGGTGCCATTTCCCAGCTGGAAAGTGACAGAAGAACAAAGAACAGTTCTTCCAAAGCCATTCCACATGCTCAGTTTGATCTGGTTTTGCTGCAGTCCAGGTGTAAGGAACATATGCAACCAAAAGAATCAGTGGGGCTGCCAGCAATGTCAGCCTCTGCCTGTAAGCCAAAAAATACACGACAGAGCGCAAGAAACTCCTCCCTGCCTCACTCATTAACGCTACAAGAAGCACTTGTAGATGTCTCACACATCTCTAAAGGCTGCTGCTCCGGGCTGCTGCCACCTGACAGCTTCAGCTCTCCATTACCTGCAGGGTTTCTGCAGCAGCTACACGCTGTTGTGGAAGGAAGCTGTAACTACAGGCTGCTGAGGACAGCTGAGCGACTGAGGGCGGTACCAACACTTTGCAAACACCTCAGCACATAACACAATCCTAAGGAGGGGAGGAGAGGATTCAATTTTACTCAAACAGAACGGAATCAGTCTCAGCCCTTCCAGGAAGAACATCCCATAGCTGAAACCTAAAACAATCAGTAGCAAGCACCCCCCTGTGATTTCTCTTGAAACCACTGTGCTGCCAGAAAGATGGAAGACCCTAGACCAGAAGAAACCTTTGTCCAGACCCTGAGCACTAGACACTCAGCTAGAGAGTGGTGTAACTGAGGCTGTGCATCCTGTTTCCAAGAGTGTTTATGTATTTTTCATTAGCTGCTGGATAAGCTACAGAAATATTCAAGGGAGGAGACAATTGGATTGCAGTCAGCTCTATACAATTTCAGGCACTTACAGCCTCTCTGGCGCCTAAGCAATGTGGACAGGGATTTTCTTTTATCATTCTTCTAGACTGGGAGCTTCAGTCCTGCTTCAGTTGTATATTACATATTTAAGTGCTGTTTTGGATCTTGCTCTACACTGGCTGAGCTCCACTGCTTCACATTTAAACTGGTTTTGATTTATGGAGCAAAGTAGCCTATAAACTTGAATAGCCACAAATCTGTGATTTGGATTCCTCTTACAGAGGTGATGTTACTGTGATTTACAAATGATATCCAGAGGGTTACAATTTTCCTCACAGTCCATCAGAGAATCAAGCAGTGAGGGGTAGCAGTGGCAGAGAACACAGCAAGGATCAGCAGCCCTTTTGCTGCAGTATCTATGACTGCCTGATGTTCAGTGAAACAGTGGAGTCCAAATATGCACAACCAACACAGTCAGGGGCTCTGCAGTCAGAAGCTCAGACACACCGAAAATCCTCATCCACAGGGATGAGAAGGATGGTAAGAGCAAGAACAGCAAAAGACAGCAGTAGCAAAAAGAGCTCCTTTAAGGACAGAGGTCCACTGACACAGTGGCCCATCACTGAGCCCATACCCACCTGGAACATCACAGCCAGTCTACAGCAGCTGCCTCCCCTTCCCAATTCACTGAGGGATTTTGTCATCAGCCCTTCCTTTCTCACCTCCCTCCTGTCTGACTTTCCAGTCCTGTCCCCCTGCTCAGCTGCTCTTGCCTGGCTCTTTTTTGTCCTCCCCCAGCATTTAAGTAGGCAAGCAAAGCTACAGGGCTCCCAAGCTCCAGGCAGACATGCAGGTCTCACAGCCTCAGCTGTCTTGAGGGAAAAAATGACCAAACAGACTCACAAGACTGAGTGAAACAGGGCTGTGTGGGCATCCAATGCTGTTCACCCCAGTATTTTTATCCTACAGTATCTTAAAATAATCAACATTACTCTACAACTCCCCTCCTGCCTTAGCAGGAAAACATGTTTAAACTATTTTTGGTGGTTAGATTGCTCTCTGGGAGTTCCTTAATGGGAAAAAAAAAAAAAAAAGAGCACTAGAACTTGCTGTAATTCCTGCCCCCACACTCTGATAAGCAGAACCAGTCTCATCAGCAAGTAACCACCACACTCAAACAGAGTTTCAGATATGGAAATCAAGAGAAGCCTCTTACGTGGTGTCCTCCCACCGCTGCAGACACTGGCTATGAAAGCTGTGGTTGCACAGTGTGGTGAGGATCCCGTTCACGGACTCATCCATCCTCTCCAGGCACACTGTGCACTTTGGGAGCTCTGTCAGATCCATCACAGGCAAGCTGGCCCCCTTCAAAAGAACAAGCAAATTGCTCAGCACCTTAACTTAAGGAAAAGCCAGATTCCTCTCCAATTAGTGCTGGCACCAGGGTACAAAAGCACTGCAAAGTAATCCTGTGATTCTACACAGTACTTAGAATTTTTATATCTATCTATTTATCTAAATTTTAAAAAGCTATCATAGAATGGTTTGTGTTGGAAGGGACGTTAAAGATCATCAAGTTCCAAGCCTCCTGCCATGGGCAGGGACACTTCCCACTAGAGCAAGTTGCTCAAGACCTCATCCAACCTGGCCTTGAACACCTCCAGGGAGGAGGCACCCACAACCTCCCTGGGCAACCTGTTCCAGTGTCTCACCACCCTCACTGTAAAGAACTTCTTTCTAATCTCCAGACTAACCCCTGTCTCTTCCAGCTTGTCCACCACACTCAGTGGATCACAGAATCATCGGAGCACAGGCTCAGCATGGCTGCTGCATCTGCAAACAGCGCATTCTCTTTTCAGCATTCACTGGATCCACCACCCACAGCAGGTTTAAATCAGTGATGCTGCAGTGGTGAGGCACTAAGCCCACAGGAAGTCACCAAACTCTCACAAGCAGCACTGGAAGGGGGACCAGGGTTTGGGTTGATGCAGTTAAGCAGTTCTCGCAGCATTCTGCCCAAATAATACAGTTTTAGTTCTCGAAAGAGCAGGAAAACCAAACCAAACTTACATCTTCTGATTTGAAGACCTCAGCCCTCTCCACATACACCAGCTGGCAGACATCCTCCTCAATTGAGTTGAACTGCCTGCCATTGCAGGCCATGTAAAAGCTGTCTGCATCTGCCTGCGTGCGGAACAAAGGCAGCCAGTTACAGAGGGCAAACTCACAGCTGCTCACACCAAGGAAGAGGAGACACCTGCTGTATTCTCTCTTCTCCCCTCCACCAAGCCTTGTAATACCAGAGGAGATGTTTCAGACAGCCAGCTCCTGCCAGCAGGCATTGCATCTTGGCACAGGGTTTGGTATTACCCCTTGAAGACAAGAAGTGAAGTTCAGAGCAGTGACAGCTACTCTGGTACCAAGCACTCAGCAGGAATGCTGAAGGATTTCCCTTCAGCATCTGCTTTGCCCTTTGTCAGCAATTTCAGTGCCTTTGCAAAGCAAATTTGGTTTCTGAAAAAAAAAAAACTAAGAGGACCACATTGCAGGTCACTGATATGTGTGTCAGGGAAAGGAGTAATTTCTCTGTGGGAAAGGATCCATTTCACTGGTCACAATTCAGGCATGCTCTGAACTGTGCCTGGAGTCACTGGCAAAGAGGCAGAACCAAAACAAAACCTGTTGATTACTCAGTCACCTCCCTAAACGCTTTCTCTTCCCAGATTGAGGCAAATTAGCTGAATGCCATATTGCTGGTTGCTCCAGCCAGAAGCATAAAAACCCTTGAAATTTGTTTCTGCTGCCTGCAGACCCAGCCATTAAAGGTCACTGGGGAACAAGCCTTCGGGGAATTTCCTAAGAAACAGGAGTTTCAGGGTGAATTGAGTAGGAGTTTAAGAATTTGCTGCAAGGTTGTTCAGCACTAGGTATCTGCCCATGTAATTTGATACAGCAACACGTAAAAATGCATCTTCACAACTACTGCAAATGACATGAACCACACAAAAACACTGCATCTGCACAATGGGTATGGGAAATGCCCCACAGGATTCAAGGTTTGGGGAAACCTCTCCCCCAGTCTCAAAATAGATCACTTGCAGCTATAAGAAGAGAAGGAACAAGTAAGAGGATCCACACAGAAATTGCCAGGGGGAATGCCATCATGATGGGAGTTGGAAGGGACCCCTGGAGATCATCCTGTCCAACCCTCCTGCTAAAGCAGGGTCACCCACAGCAGGTCGACCAGGATCACAATGTTTGCGTGGGCTCCACAACCTCTCTGGACAGCCTCCTCCAAGGCTCCAGCAAAGAAGTTTCTCCTCCTGTTCAGATGGAAGCACCTGGGTTCCAGTTTGTACCTACTGCCCCTTGTTCTGGCACTGGGCACCAGTGAGAAGAGTCTTGCCCTATTCTTTGCCCCTCACCCCTTCTGTTCACCAGAGTACAATGCAGGTAACAGAGAATGTGTATCTCTGCTGTTTTACAATATCCAACAAGAAATAATGGAACTGGAACACAGCAGACACTTGCCTCCAGGTCAAGGTATGGGACTAATCTTAGTCATCGTCCCTGAGAAAGCTCTGGGCAGTAGGACAGGGTTTTTTTTTTTTCCAAGGCTAAGTGCAAGCTTGGCTAAGAGCTGGCCAATGAAGCCAGACAGCTCTTCCAAAAAGCAGCTCTATATGACAGTGCAGCCCCCTACTAGAGGAAAGGGACTTGCAGCTCTTACCTGTGAGCTAAACTTTATCAGCACCATGTACTGGTTTGGAGTGGAATCTCTGATGATTTTCATGTGCTCGATTACATCATAGAAGGAGGCCACAAACTTCATGAGGTCGTGGCTGGTCATTGTGGCAGGGACCGTGAGGATGCACAGCATGGCACTGCGCCTCACGTCTTCTTTTAACGAGGTCATCTTGCTGGCAAGGCAACAGTGACACAAAGTCATCTTGCTTCAGAGAGGACAAAGGCAGAGCTGGACACATTACACCTCCACCAGCCACAGTTATTGCAGTAACTTTTTGGTCAATCTTAATCCTCTTTTGCTCATTTGGAAATATTAAGCAAGAGAAGCAAGGGTTTGAGGGAATTATCAACCACATGAAGCTATTGCTCTGTCACAAAGGATTAAGCTGGGAAGCTCCAATAAAGAATGGTTTTGTCAGCAATAATTTGACACCTGGTCAATCCCAGACACTCAAAACTATCCTCAGAACAGGCTACCTCAAATGCCAGTTTTGTGTCTCCTGACACCTTTCAGAAAGGCTCAAAATGGAAGTTCTCACACAATTATAAAAGAACAGTGTGGAACTGCAATGCCTTAAACTCCAGCCTCAGCTCCTCAGGCCCACTGCCAGGATCCCAGAGATCATCACTCAGCTGTGGGATTCCTCAAGAAGCTGTTTTCAAACACCTCATTTTTCAGGAAGCTTCATTTGTCTTGCACTCTCACACCCCTGGAGACAAGCCCTCTCACCTGCTGCTGCAGGACCCAGGCCAGCCTCAAGCTCCACCATTAAGACAAGGACAAATCTGCCCTCCCAGTACAAGTCACCCTTCCTGTTTATTCCAGCTCAGCAGCCACAGCCCCAGGGTGCCAGACTCACCCTTCTGGGTGGTGGCATCACTCAGGAGCACTGCTCCCACTAGAGCTAGGATTAGTCAAGCATTCTTACTTTGTTTTGTACAGATGCATGATGCCATGAACGATTTCGACTGAGGGATTCCCGCTGAAGAAGGAAATCTGGTCAGGGAGCTGTTTTGACGGTGAGTCTGGAGCAACCTCACGCTCTTTGCTCTGATCATCATGTTTGGTTTTGTCCTCAGCAGATGCAGCCTCTGAAGATTTTCTCCCTTCCATGGCAGCTTTAGCTTCATCTTTTGCAAATCAAAAGTTTTCTCATTACTAATGGTGCATGAGAAACATCTGCTGTTCCCCAAGCACAGTCTGGATGTACAAATTTGCACCCCTACAAGTCAAATTGCAACCCTAAAAGCAGCAGAATGAGACACTTCTCGTCTTTATTGTCCTAGGGGAAGCTCCAGAGATGCCAGACACTCAGTGTGAGCCCCTGGCAGGACCCCAGTGCTGTGGATCAAGCCAGTCAAGTTTTGCATTGTACCCAGTGAAATCCCAGTAGACACTAGCATCAACACAAAGCAACTGGGACAGATTTGCTGAGGAGAAACGACAAGTAGATCCTCCTGTGCTGCTCAGATGGCAGCTTGGATGTTTGACAAGACTTGATGTTTCTGTCTTTAAACCTATTTCATAGAATCATAGAATGGTTAAGGTTGGAATAGATCACTAAGATCAAGACCAACCATCAACCCTACACCACCGTGCCCAGCAAACCATGTCCCAAAGTGCCATATCTACAGATTTTTTTGAAGACCTCCAGGGATGGAGACTCCTCCACTGCTCTGGACAGCCTAGGCCAGGCCTTGACCACTCTTTTAAGAAACCTTTCTTAATATCAATGTAAACCTTCCCTGGAACAACTTGAGGCCACTTCCTCCCATCCTTATCACTAGCTACTTGGAAGAAGAGACCAACCCCCACTCACTACAACTTCCTTTCAGGGAGCTGTGGAGAGGGAATTTCCTATCAGGGAACTTAAACACCTGAAATGCATCAGAGCTATGGAGCAACAAAGCTGGCAAGCAAAATCCTTGCTCATGACACAGCCTAAGATATAACCAAAACTTTGTGGGGGTGAGAAACGTAAGCCAGGACTATCTAGCTCTCCCATCCAGATCCAAACATACATTCCTGAACCTCCCTACTCGTTTTCCAAACTGTGTGACTGATCCAAGGCCCATAAGCACTGCCAGCATTCCCACACTGACAAACAGCTGTCACTGGTGGGGCAGCACCTGGGAAAGGTCCGGCTCCCCTTCTGCCATATGGCCACCACAAAAGCCGAGTAGGCAACCCAAATCTCAGCATTTTCCCACCCGAGGCCAGTACCTGGTCGCGGCTGGATGGTCTCAATGATCATGTCGGTCATCTCCCTGCGACCGAGGTGCTGGTGGAGGATGGCCGCCCGCTCCCCGGGGCCTTTCCCCTCCAAACAGGCCGGCACAGCAGCCGGGGTCGCCCCGGTGCCCTCCGCAGCCATCTCCGGAGCTGCGCAGCAAGAAGGAGACTTTGGGACAAGGTGTGAGGAGCGAAGCTCCGGTACCGGAGACCCACTGTCAGGACCAGGACGTCAACCCCGTCCCCCCGCCTGGGTGCCTGAAGCCCATAGCCAAAGCCCAGCTTCCTCCCCCGCCACAACAGCCAGCGCAACCCGTGCGCAATCCCCCGGTGAGGAAGGAACGGGACGGGACCGGAGAGACTCACCAACCGCGCTGTAAGCGAAGCCCTCGGGCAGCGGCGAGTGCTCGGCCAGCTCCAGCCGGATCACCACCAGAGACACGCTCATGGGCCCGGGCACCGTGGGCCGCCACCGCGCTCCGAAGAGGCCAAAAGAGATGAAGCGCCGCTTCCGCCTCCCGCACCTTTCCCCTCTGACCCCGCTGGGGTTACGCTGCCGACGTGATGACGTAATGAGGCGACGCTAACGACGCCGCAGCGACGACGCCGACGGCGGCGGAGGAGGGAGACGAGTCTGGGGGGCTAGGAGAAGCGTTCGGCTAATCTCGCGAGACTTCTCTATGTGTTCTCGCGAGGTTTCCAGGTGTGTTCTCGTGAGATTTAGGGGGCGAAGTCAAATGGCTGGGTGAAGCTTGCCCTTCTCTGGGCTAGGCGTGGTCTGGGGGGCTAGGGGCACTTGGACTAAGTCTAGGGAGCCTGGTCCCTTTGATACCCCTGCTCTATGTACCCTGACCCCTCAAAGGATGATTATAGCATTGAGAGGAGGGACGGGACCCTGATAGTGGAAGCCGAGAGGTAACAACTGCCTGGGCAGGCCTGCACTAGAGCTACAGGCCTCTTACTATTGCAACATAAACTGGAAACAACCTCTTAGGCTTAAGCACCTCCAAAAAATAAACCAACCCCCCATTTTTTGCTTTCTTATCACACCTGCCATGCTGGTATCTTGCTTTTTATGCCAGCCTTTGGTGTGGCTCATCCTTAAAAGAATCATAGTATGGCTTGAGTTGGAAGGGACCTCAAATATCATTGAGTTTTAATCCCTCTACCCTGAGACTAAGGACTTTGCTTCATGGCTTAGAGCTGTCCCTAAAGGATAAAGGGTACTCCTGGATAATCTAGATAACACCAGCAGCCTACTGCTGCTCTAACATGTTTTTGAAAGCCTCCCGGCATCATCTGATGTCAGAGATAAGTAACTCCAGCAAGACTGATTTAATGGACATCTGTATTGATAGACAAGCCACAAGAATGTTGAAAAATCCACTGTTTTGCAAAGTTTTCTTACAATTAGTTGTGTGTGTGTGTGTGTGTGTGTGTGCGTGTGTGTGTGTGTGTGTTGGTGATTAGTCAAATAGCGTTCCACCTGAAGGTTTCATTGGTAACAGGGCCCTTGGTAAAGCCACAGTCGGGGTGCCCTGATTTGGCAGGGACACTGAAATGTGCACAAATAAATATTTAGCCCTGTAATTCTGTATTTTGTGTCCTAGCTTCTCTGCTCTGTCAGCATGAGCCACTTGCAAATTTTCTGCAGCATGTACCTGAGGAGTGTTGCCCATGTCCCTCAGCTGCTGCGTGCTGGGATCTGGCAGCACCCTCAGAGGTTAATCCAGCAGGGTCGATCTGGATGGTGCCATTACAGAGCTGTGATCTTTGAGGCAAGCGGAGTGCTCCTCCCATCCCCTTACAAGACCATTATGGGTGTGTATCTCATCTCTCATTTGTTCCTGTTGTTTCTATGCACGGAGGGAAAATACTTATTAGGTGTCCCTCTCAGCTGCCTCTGGTTCTGGTGAGATATTTGAGAACTTGTGGTGATGACGATGGTACCCCCTTGTGTCATCAGAAGTACTAGAACTGGTGCACCTGACAACATTGTGGACAGCTCCGGGCCGGGGCCCGAACCCATCTGGTAATGAAACTGTTCTGTAAGCACAGAGTCATAGAATAATTTTGATTGGAAGGGACCTTTAGTATCAACTTCACCTGTAACCCAGCACTGGCAAGTGTCCACTAAACCATGTTCTTTGGCACCACATCTCTGCAGATTCGAAATCCCTCCAGTGGTGGTGACTCTATCACTGCCTTGGGCAACCTGTCCCAAGCGTTTCAGGAAATAAATTGTTCTTAATGTCTAATCTATACCCAGTGACACCATCTGATACCACCCAACATTTGTACACCCCTTCAGCACACCTCCACATTTTCACCCCAAAGGTACCACACCAAAAATAGAGGTGAGGTGCTTCAGTTAGGGGAATGCCCAAACTTGTTCTCCATGTGGCTGGATAAATTACTCCAGTCCAACACACAGTTCTTGCACATGATGGTTGATGTAACAGACCTCAGAGGGATTTCAAGCTCATTTCCCACTTCTCATGATGCCATAGGTGCTCTTTCCTGGCTTTCTTGCTTTTCTCTGTGTAGACTGGGAGGCACGGAACTGGATTCCAGCTGGCACCATCCAGCAAGCTATGCTGTCTGGAGAGGAAACCAGTCCCTCCCAGAAGTATGCAAGAGGAGAGCTGACAACTGTGGAGTTTTTGCAGGAACTGGGACAGCAGTGCTTTGAGATTGTAAGCCAACTTCCCCCTCCTCTCTTTGTGATTCCTAAATGCAGGGAAATGGGATCCTCCAATGCGGTGATTCAGTGAGGAGAGAAGAGACTTTAAAAGAAATCCTTCACTGGAAGGGTCTGGATTTACCATCTAGGAAGCATTGCTGTCTGATCAGGGCAGACTTTTCACTGCTGTGATCATTCTGTTACACAGGCAGGATGGTCAGCTGAACCTGCCTTCAATTCCATGAGCCTCTCTTCCTGCATATTTCATACCTTTCTTATTTCAAGACACCTCTAGGATCAGCCAAGGAGAGAGTTAGAGATCAGCTGAAAGGCTTTTGCTGCGAGCTGATGACTGGAGACCATGGTCTCTGGGGAGGGTTCTTAAGGTCAGTAGGAGCCACTCCACCACAACTCCAGGAATGCAGTGCAAGAATCCTCTTTGGAATGAAGTCTTTTTGAAACAGCTCAGTCTAAAATGCAAATTCCTTTCCTGCCTGCTGAATGGTAGAGCAATATTTATCTCTAGCTTGCCTTGACTCCATAGCAGGCACAGTCCTAGAGCATTGCTCTTTCCCCAGAGCAACTCTTCTCAGCTGCTGCTTCTGGAGAATTAGTAATGTAAGCACACTTGTTTATTTGGTCTAAGCAATTTAGCTTTGAGATTCTCTGTCTACCTTCTGCTGGCAAAGGAAGTAGGACAGCAAGATGATCAGGCAACCTGCCTACCCAACTACTCTTAGTTTCATCCCTGCCTAAAAACCATTTATGGCTAATTATCATTCTTGGGGGGGTGGGGTGGTTGTTCTCCGGTTTCTTAGGCAAAGGTCTGTGTTCCAGTGGACTCTTTTCTCTTGGACTTAATCAGAAATGAGATGATAAAACAGCTCCCCATAATGGCAGAAGCAGTACAGTGTATCCGTGCAGAAGGTCTTAAGACAGCTCTTCTAAACAACAGCTTCTGCCTGCTGGATGGAAAGAGCTTTTTGCCCCTGGACCCAAAGCACTTTGATGTGGTAAGCCTGCAGGGATTAAAAAATGCATTTCTGTACCTAGGTCTGTAAAAAGCAACAACTTAAATTCTTTACACCAACTACCAAATGGGGGGCAACCACAGCAGCACATGTTAGCAGACATAAATCTAACAGGCTGTGAAAATGTTTTCTGGCATAACTCATTGTGGTGACTGAGCCTTGGAGAGAGTCTGACTGACAGATTCAATCGCTGCCCTAGGCAGTATGGTCTGGGCCTTGACAACCCTTTTGGAGAAGAAATTGTTCCTCATGTCCAACCTAAATCTGCCCTGACACAACCTGAGGCCATTTCCTGTCATCCTATCACTTGTTACTAGAAGGAAGTACCAACCCCAGCCTGGGTCCAGCCACACTTCAGGAAGTTGTAGAGAAGGTCTCCATGGAGCCTTCTTTTCCCAGACTGAACAACCCCGATTCCCTCAGCCACTCCTCACAAGACTTGTTCACTGGACTCCTCACAAGCTTTGTTGCTTTTCTTTAGATACACTCTAGCATCTCTGTGTCCTCATATTAGTGAGAGAGACCAGTGTCCACGCTGAGGCATCACCAGTGCCCAGTACAGGAGGCCAATCAGCTCTCTAGTCCTGCTGGCCACTATTGCTGGTGAAGAACATTTGTATGGATACATTTTAAACCTGGAGCAGCTTAAAGCCATCCTGCCAACATGATGTTGTTATCAACTTGGCTTTCTGTGTGTTACACTTGTGACACCAGTGCCTGTGAAGTTCTCTTAGTGGAGTGATGCTCTGTTGGGATGCTCTGCGCTGCCTTTCATCCCAGGCTCTTTCAAAGCACTTCAGCAACCATGGTCTATCTGCTATCATCACTCTTGTTCTATCTGCTGTCATCACTCTTGTGGTGTGGCACTTCTGTAACAGCAGGCAATGACACTGCACAGTAATTAGTGGGAAATTTTTAATTGAATGTGGATTTCCATTAGCATTGGCTTTTATGTCTATCTGATAGATTCATTTCTATTCCTTGAGTGGCTGTCAGTGCAGGGATGAAATACTGCTTGGATTTTTTATGACTGTGAGGCCAGTGTGAGTATCCAGAGAATGACTCAATACTTTTTTGATCCAAATTTGCAGAGTTCCAGAATCCCAGTGTGATCGGGGTTGGAAGGGACTCTGGAGATCATTCAATCCACCACCCAGTCCTGGCTAAAGCAGGGCCACCCACAGCAGGTTGACCAGGATCACAATGTCCAGGCTGTCTCTGGGCAGCCTGCTCCAGGGCCCCGGCACCCTTGGAACAAAGAAGCTTTTCCTCCTGTTCATATGGAACCTTCTGGGTTCCAGTTTGTGCCCATTAGCCCTTGGTCTTGTTACACCACTAAAAAGAGCCTAGCCCCACCCTTCTGTCTTCCACTATCTAGCTCTTGCTGAGCATTGAGCAAAATCCCCTCTCAGGCTACTCTTCTCCAGGCTAAGCAGCCCCAAGTCTCAGCCTTTCCTCCTCTCAGAGATGCTCCATTCTCCCACCATCTTCGTAGCCTTCACTGGACTCTCTCCAGTAGTTCCTTGTCTTTCCTGAATTGGAGAGCCCAGAACTAGACCAGTTACTGCAGTTGTGGCCTCACTAAGAGAGAGTAAATTTGGACAAATGATTATGGTCAACATTTCTGCTGCTGTGAGCTGTGGCATGGTTGTTAGGTGTGATGGTCAGGACACTGCTCTTCCAAATGATGCGGCTGGTGGTGTGTGCCAAGCCTTTCTTGTACAGCACTGCTCAGTTGGTTCAGTATGGCTTGGTGCATCCAGTGAGTCTCCCACATCTTGTTGGGCATCTTCCATCCAAGACTGGCTCACCCTGTTTAGCTAATTTGAGTTGAGAGCACCACAGCCAAGGGAGTTGGCACCCACTCAGTCACTTGAATCACATCCTATCCAGCTCTGTCAGCCCTCCATTCCCTCTGTCCTTTATTTTGTGTGTTAATTAGACTGTCAATCTCTTTCCCACCCTTCATTCCCAGCACTGCACAGATGTTTGTGGCCACAGCAGGCTCATGCATAATCCATTTGTTGTTGGTGTAGATGGTTGAACCTTATCGGGAAGGGATGCGCAAGCCAGATCCTGGTATCTACAAGCTGTGCTTGGAGCGCTTGGGTGTTCAGCCCCAGGAATCCATCTTCCTTGACAGCAGCAGCCAGAACCTAAGAGCAGCAGCCCAGCTTGGCATTAAAACTGTGAAGGTATAAAGCAATGCAGCCAGGGTGGGCTTTGGGTGTGGTTTTTAAGTCCAGAAGCTGTGTTTGACTTGAATGGCTCAAGGTTTTCAAATGGCAGTGGCAGCCTTGTGTTGCCAGGCCTCTTGTTTCAGACTGTCCTTATTCCTGCAGGATGTGGTGGAGACCAAAGTGCAGGATTGCTGGCAAAGTCTGCTCTGGCCTGTTTCATTCACAGCTCCAAACTCTACAACCAGTGTAACCTTAGAGATGTCATTTCTTCTTTATGGGCCTTAATTCCCTGTTAGAGAAACAGACCTAACCACATGGTTGAGACAGCCACATCCACCTGACGATATTTAATGACTTTCTGGAAGATCTGAAGGTCTCCTAGATCAGTTATCTGAGCCCTGATTGGTTAACCTCCAGGCTTTGGAGGTAGTGAGCACATGGAGGTTACTTCAGCGAAGGAAGGATAAGCATAGGACTGGTGGGAAGAGTGAATTCTACTCCCCCAGGACTGCACAAAGGGAGTTCCAGCTCTTGGCCCAGCCCAAGCTCACAGTGCCTATGTCACTGTAACAGGTACATCTCCAGGACATTGTTGGTAATGATGCTCCATGTTGTCAGGGACTGACCTGTGAATTCCCATGTCTTTTACTGGATCAGTGCTGTTGGACTCACACTACATCACAGATGTGCACAGCTCTTTCTTTCCCAATTTAATCTTCCACCACCCAGCATTTCTCTCTCTCTCTCCTGCTTTCAGGTCGATGATCCAGAAGCAGCACTCAAAGAACTGGAAACCTCTCTGGGTTTTCCATTGCAAGGGTTTGTTCCATATACTCATTCAGTGAGACCAAACATGGAAATTCCAAAAGATCATCTGCAGAAGTACCTTGAAAATGTTTTTGGTGGCCATGCCACAGGTACTGCAGTGCTTTTTGCCTTGCAGCCCAAATACTTGCATATTCTGGAGCCACTGGCTCTTTGATTCATCCAACAGATGGGCTGAAAAGTAATGTTAATAAAAATCTCCTCATCTCCAAGCCAATGTTGCAGCCATTCAGGATCCATCACTGTTTCCCAGAAATGGGAGACAACATTATAGGACTTCCTCATCATTTTTGGAGGGGGTATACTGAGCAGGCCTGTGAGCCAACTCTGAGCTCCCTGCCATGCTCCCCAGGGATTCGGGGCATGGGAGCAAGGTGTAGGTTCCTGATTGCTGCAGAAAGGGGAAGTAAAATGTGGAGAAGTGGTGAGAAATAATCCTGGATTATGCCTGCCCACTGACCTTGTGCTCTCAACTCTTCAGGCCCACTGGTGTTACGGCAGTTTGGCCATGGACAGTTGACCAGGACCTACCTGGTGAAGTTTGGAGATCGTTTGCTGGTGCTGAAGAAGGAGCTCTCTGACAGCTTGTGTCCCTCAGGCTCTGCTGTCAGGAGGGAATACAGGTGAGGGGGTGCCTGTGCTCTTCATGCCACATAAATGGAGAAGACTCCTGTAGGAGATTCCAAACAACCTCATCCCAGAGACAGTGCTTCTGTTCCAGCCTTGGCTTTCCTGTTCCCTGTCACACAGGCAGTTCATACACCTGCCTTCCACATTCTGTTCCCCTGCATTTTCCACAGCTTCACATCTTGAGCTATGATCTGTTTGCTAGAGACCAGCAACCAGCAGTCCTGGGTTGAGAGACACAGCTGTGCCACCACCCTGCAGCTGGGGCCCTGTGCCTATGAACAGCATCCTCCCCATTCCTTCCATTCCACAAAGCACATCACAGAAATCCCACCACATCAGAATCACAGAACAGTTTTGATTGAAAGAGGCCTTTAAGATCAGGTCCAATCGAGCACTGCCAGGTCACCACCAAACCATGGCCCTCATGACCCTCCATGGCTATGAAACCCCTCCAGGGATGGAGACTCGACCACTGCCCTGGGCAGCCTGGGCCAGGACTTGACAAGCCTTTTGGGGAAGAAATTTTTCCTCATGTCCAATCTAAACTTCCCCCAGGGCAACTGGAGGACATTTCCTCTAGTCCTGCAGTTTGTTCCTTGGGAGGAGAGACCAACCCTCACCTGGCTCCAACCTCCTTTTAGAGAGCCAGAAGGTTTTCCCTCAGCCTCCTTTTGTCTGGGTTGAACAGCCCCGGTTCCCTCATCTGCTCCTCACAAGACTCATTCTCAGGAGATCCAAGATCTCACTGTCATGTCTGGCATCTTCAGTGGGAGAGAGGTTGCAGCACACCGCTGCAAGGGAGCTGAAAGGAGCCTGCAAAGTGCTAGCCCCATGCTGGTGGGGTCATGCTGCAAACCAGCCTGCTGTGCCAGAGATGCCTGCTTCAGCAGCAGAGCAGCAGGACACATGTTGGGGTGCTGCTGCAATCTCCCCTTCATTTTCCAGAGCACATTGGATAGGTCTCAGAGCTCTGGGCTATACAAGGATTTTACTGTGCTGCTTTCCCCTACCCCCAGCCACGTTATTTTAGCGTTTGAGCACAAGACTCTCTTTAATATTGTGCCTGCCTAGCAACAATGCAGCTCTGGTATCGATTCCCTGGTGCCTTTCTTTGCTGACACTGCTCTCTGCCTCGCCCTGGCAGGCTGCTGAAGGCACTCGCTGAGGCTGGAATTCCTGTTCCCACTGTACTTGCTCTCTGTGAGGACAGAAGGTAATCTTGTCCCCCAGCTTTCACTCTGGGCTTGACAGTTTCAGCTAGATTACCCCAGGGAGGAGAGGAGAGGAGAGGAGAGGAGAGGAGAGGAGAGGAGAGAAGAGAAGAGAAGAGAAGAGAAGAGAAGAGAAGAGAAGAGAAGAGAAGAGAAGAGAAGAGAAGAGAAGAGAAGAGAAGAGAAGAGAAGAG